>JARJEB010010316.1:0-12638 GCA_030264535.1 Liometoxenus newtonarum | reverse complement strand
AACTTATCTATATGATCTAAAATCTCGAAAGAATCCGAAGAATTCCGACCATAGCTCGATGTGAATCGCCCGCCATATTGTTTCACTTGTCAGTTAGTGCTCGTTCGTTGCTTCATCGGGAAATCACAAGTTGTATAAGAAAAAGCAGAGTATTATATTCGCGATTATGGCCATTGCTCACTCAGATGAATTGCGCCACTCGCATTGCAGCTCGTGAGTTCAAACATCATCTTCGTGAGCAATGGCTGTCATAATCGCTCATATAATAATATACTATTTTGTTTGGGAGTCTTTCATAAATATATAACTAATATTTAAATAAAAATTACTTGCTGAAATTGAAAATATTTTAGTAATCTGGAGGCTACAGGTTTCCTGGGTTTTTAATATAAAAACTGTTAAAAATTCTCATCAAATCTACATAATTAATATAAATTTAACGTGTCCATAACTGGCCGAAATATAGTTTAAATTGAAATATTAATTAATAAGTAAATCAAATGCTACCAAAAATGGCAAGCAACGATTTATTCATTCCAGTTTTAATTCCCATACTTTCTGTTTTTTCCAATGAAAAGTCGTGCTAGTATAATAAATCTTACGAATGCAAATTCATAACAAATATCTAAATCATTACCACTTATTATTAATTTATCTATATGTATATATTTTTATTAAATTTCTTAAGTTTCTATATTAATTAAGAATTAAGATAGAAATATTTGAAAGTTATCCTTGACTCAAAGAACAAAAAAAATATGTAATATAAATTGAAAATTTTTACAAAAATTTATAATTTATTTTGTAATGATTTTGGTAATACCCAGTGTACCTAATAATATACGTAAAAGTAATAAATATCATATTTAATGATTGTAAACTAATGGCTTCTAATTTTCTAATCTATAAATAAACAAATATCCATAGCAATTATTTTTATCTCTGTTGTTGTTTAATGGTCCAATAACTCCAAATATCTTTTTCGTTTTTACGGTTTACTTGATTTAAGTAGATATATATTTAAACCTTCAAACGTGTTAAATATTAAAACACAAAGCCAGAAAATTCAATCATTCAAAATCAAACGTTAACCAGACTCTTCATTCTTTTCATTTATTTTTACGTGGAAAAATACATTTTGCACAAAATGTTAAAATTGCTAAGTAAAAATTCAGAGTTAACCCAACTGCTCTACGTAGGAGTAGGTATTATTTGTAAATGTAAATAATTTTAGAAAGTGCAATAATTTTTCACGTACCTCTAAACAAGGTGTACCTTACCTAAGTATATGAATGCGTAACGGGTTGATATTCATCCCTTTTAACTTAACTGTATCTCCTACTGCGTTAAAAATATCTGTAGAGACTTAAAGCGCAAAGAATAAGCAAATAATAAAGAAAAACTATTTCACTTTGTGTTTGCTTTGAAAAAAATGTAAGAATCGTCACGCATTCGAATTCTAGAACATTTTTATTATCACTAGACTTTTGCAATACCTATATACATTTTACGGTTTTTGGAATTTTAAAATGATGCGCTAAAAATAGGGTTACTCCAGTTACATATGCTGCTCCTGCACGCACTGTAATGGAGTCCTGCTGGTTTGCAAATAATAATAATATAGCAATGATGCGCTTTTGGGATGAATTTACAGTGACAGGTAAAACAGATATTAACAAATCAGTTCATACAAAGTCTTGTAAAGAATGCAGAAGGCACACAATGTTCAATACTTGCAAAAATAGAAAGTGTGTGATTAATGGGCCCTTTACAACAAAAAACATTCATTTACGAGAAGGAAATGACATATTGCTATATGTATCAGTACTATATATCAGTACCTACCTAATATATTCTGAGAAAGAAACTCCTAAAAGTCCAATTTAGTTATCTCTATCGCTGTGGATCGAACCCAGACCTCTAGCATATTTGGTGCAGTCTTCTACCAATTAGTCCGTCCACGAGGGAGCTATTCCCTGGCTAGATGGATAACTAACTGTTCTTGCAAATATTTAGTGTTTTTAATACTAACGCAATTAATAGTGGTTATGTTATTATAGAAATGAAAATGCAATAAAGAGGTAATAGGCGATACATATCTTACGCTTCTTTGTTCGTCTGGCTCATCCGGCATAAAGGCTTATAATATTTATGTACATCCTACAATAACAAATACTTACTACAAGCTAGCGACTTGCAACTTGCAACCGACGAACCAACCAACAAAACTATAACTTGCCCTCAATAGAATACAAGCATTAGTAAGTTACTTACAATTTACAATTACAGCACTTCTAGTCAGACATGAGCCCTATAAATACGGGGAACCATATTCGCAAGTGTTATTTTGACTTGGACACGAACTAAAAATTTAATTAAAGCAAATAATTTTCGCACGTTATCAGAATGTGCGCGTATATTTAATTATATTCTCCAGCTTGCTGCGTGGAGGGTACTTTCGCCCATGTGGGCATCGCTGAACGCACTCTCCAAGTCTCTTGTTTTCTTAGAAGGACTGCTCAGACAGAGTAATATTGGTAGTAGTGTTTACTATGCAGAATATACGTATTCATAGTGATAGTACTGATAGTCTTACAATTAGTTATAATGAAAAAGTGTTTTGCTTTTGAAGCAAACTTGCATGTTCCATTTATTCGTATAATAAGGTAGTAGTAGCAGTAGCCTCAGGAAAGGCAAAAACTTTATTGTTCATTCATTATCGTTTGCTTCTGTTGTAATGTTAAAACCGAAACGTACCATCATTCGTTAACAAGAAATTATGCATTTTGAATAAATTTGTAAATTTGTTGTATCTGTACTCGTTGATAAGCAATTATCGTTGTAATATATAGTTATCAAAAATGAATGACATCCTGTAAACTGTAAGTAATTCACAATCAGGCAATTTTTCCTATACATGCCATTCCTTTTTGACCACCCTGTATATACGTACGTGCGGCAATAATGCAACAAAACAGGTAAAACGTTTACCCGCATAGTTCAGTCACTTCACCCTATAACTTATGCTTAAGGTAAATTACGTGAAAATAAAATATTACACAATAAAAATTATGTAATCATAAACCATTTCATATTAATCAACAATTAATGGCCGTTATCAAAATGTTTGTTTTCAATTAGTTAGCAATTAAGTGTCGCACAGAGATTTCTTGAAACAAGTTACCCGCAAACATGGCATTTTAAAAGTGTTTATTCATTAAAAAAATGGTAATTTTACAAATTTTACTTTAACGTATTTTCGCATCAATTTTAGCATACTTAGTACTTCTGTAATTTTTATGCAATTAATACAATGTCAATTTCCCATTTCTAATTTTACTATGTAAATTCGCATTTCTTTTGTAAGTTTACAATGTAAAATTACCATTTCTGTGTAAAAATTTACAATGTAAAATGATTCATAAATTTTTACATATTTGCTTAATGTAATTTACTATTTTACATATGATGATGTAAATTTACATAATACCAGTGATTTTTGATGTAATTTTACACAATTCTTTTTTCAGTGTATATTCCTTTATCTATCAATACATATATTTATTTATTAATGAAAGTTTAAAAGTTTGAAAAAGGTTGAAACTGAATGAAACTTGCATGTTCATCGCCTTCCATCACGGTTCATTCGACTCATTTACACATTTTATTACAAAAAGAAGAGGAAAAAAGTCTCAATCAACCATGACTATTCTCCATGATACATCCAATCTCTTAAATACAAGATACAAGTACAAGTCATCATAAAGCACAAACATCAAAGACTTTAAAAAAATAAAAATGCAATTATGTACAGGGTTCTTACAAATTAGTGTTTTAGATAAGTACTATTCGTAGTCAACAAAGTGTACAATCTGCGATTAATGTATTTCTTTTTTCATCTTAAAATTGATTAAATCAACCGGAAGAGAAAGACCATATTCTTGTTCCTACGGTCACTATGAAATGAACCATTTTCACCTTGGGTTTGTTTGAGATCTTCCGTACTTCTTTTGCTCCATAATTTAGCCTCTTGCATTATAATGTGCTGAGTGAGCGCATCCGTTTTTCGGTCTCCTTCTCATTAATAAATAAATTTATCCGTGACTACCAAGTAAAACAACCATTATTAGGTGTGTATGCAGGCAACTAATAACCCATATTAATATCACTCGCGAATAATGAGCTTGACATACGTCAATAATAAATCCATTATTCCTCTAGAAATTTACTTTACGCCAATCACAGCTCTTCCCTGCATTCAATAATGATATGTGTGACACACAGACTGAACAAACTCAGCTTGCCTTGAACGCTAGAACTGATATATGACAGAGGCCGGTTGTCAAATATTATCTGTCAAGCAAACGTCTTCACACTGCAAGTTGAATTCCATGGTTGAATTTTTAAGTTTGAAAGCCATACTGCAGTATAAAAATTAAATTTTGTCGTCGCGGATAAAGTATAGTATTCAATTCACGCATATACGCTATTATATAGGCTCGCGCGATTACTCCGCTCGGCTCGCTTCGCCTCGCTACGTAACCTTCGTCCTCGCGTATAATAGCCTCTACATGCGCTCATTGAATAATATACTATTATTTTTACTGCAATTAAATACACATTGATCGTGTATCAAAGTTCAATAAGATTTAACGAATTTTAAGTGACCGATCGATTTGATCTATATGATCTAAAATCTCGAAGCAACCATAGCAACCCGATAAATACTGTCAAAACTGTATGTGATCGTCCGCCATATTGGTTCACTTGTCAGTTTCGTTGAGAAATCCCAATTTGTATTTTTTGTTTTGTGTTTTGTGTTAAAAATATTGCAAGGTGTAGAAAAAGCATAGTATTATATTCGCGATTATGGCCATTGCTCACTCAGATGAATTTGCGCCACTCGCCTATCGGCTCGAGGGCTCAAACATCATCTTCGTGAGTAATGGCTATCATAATCGCTCATATAATAATATGCTATTTTCTATGCATGAATTATAGCAACAAAATATACAGAGTTACAAACAACAATTTTAAATTCATATATTGATGTTATTGTAGTTGAAAACTTTGCAATTTTTATCCAGGTGTTATCACTGAATAAATTATTTAATATTTTAAGGAATATCTAATGAAGACGTTATTTCCACCAAGGTGACACCGAAATGAACTTGGCACGTGTAGCGGTCACCATCCGAATAAAGTTCAATGTGAATATCAATTAATATAAATTTGTTCTTCAAGAATATCTTGTCATACCCGAAGGACTCGCCATTTTTCAGGTTTATCCGATTGCTGATGAGCCGATCGACATTACACACCTCCCTGTACTCCGTGTGTTACTTTTCCTATTCTGAACGGGCCTTAATTCACCGAACGTAGAGTGAAATACTTTGGGCTCATTCCATTATACGTTATACCTACTGTTATACTGTTTCAATATTGGTTTCGGTTTCAGGTTTCGTCCTACGCTTTAGTTTCCTCTTCGGTTTCCTAATTTTTCTTTTAGGGAAATTTTTACAAATCCCCATTGACATGAGTTTGACTCATTTATTTTACCGTCGAACATAGCACATGATATGTTCGACGATAAAATAAACGCACGGTATATCAATTCATAGTATGCAATGTCTACAATTATGAATTGCTACACGTATCTGCGCATATGTTCATTTCTTATATTCTGTTGTGTTATGTTATGCTATGCTTATAACCAGGGGCGGGTTGAACTATGAATTCGGCCTGGTGTATTTGAGAAAAGCGGCCCTGTTAACGCTTAGAATATTTGTTTATTGTATATGTATGGCTACATAAGAAATTGGAAGTCGGAGAAATTACATTGGTCCTTCGAACCGGATTTGTATTATCGAAAAATCGAAAGTAACGCGTATACGATAACGTGGAATGGAAAACAAATATTCTAAGCGTTAACAGGCCCTTTAATTAGTATACAAAATAAAAAATTGTAATAGGCCCTCAGGAAATGTCAAACCACCGGCCTTTCGAGGAACAGCCCGATCGCCCGATGTCTCGATCCGCCTCTGCTTATAACATGAACTATGAATTCAACATAAGATTTTATATTTATATTTTTTGACACATATTATTGATCGTACATCGTAAGTATACCTATAAAGGCTATAAAGTCACCTAATTTTATAGGTAACAATTTTTGACATTCATGTAAACGTAATATTGTGTATTTTACCAGATTTTTCCGTTGATTTACGGCTTATTCTTATATAATTATTTTTTATATCATTACCTGATATCGTAATTCGCAATAAATATAAATTTAATAACATAAACAAACTAGAGAGTTTAATATGTAATAGTGTTAAAATTTTGTCGACGCCATATTGCTCACCAAAATACATGTGTTTCTCATGCAAGCGCCCTCTTACTCATTTTATACATATTAAATTGGCATTAGTATTGATGCTATTGACAAGAATTGTGATTAATATGGCTGCCATTTGTTAATTCATAAGATATCCGTATGGTGCGTTAGTGTCTATGAATACATGCTAACTTTTTAGTGACCTCTCTATTCCATATTAAACTCTTTGGAACAAAGAAACTTTTTCATTTTCTTACTTACACACACGTTCACAATAGTTAAGGATTAAAAAATTAAAATAAATAACGAAAGCTGTGTTCCTTTTACTGGCCTCACTTTGAGCCAAACTCAGGAATGCGTTCACAATGAGAAAAATATTTCTCTCATTCTGAACGCTCTTCTCCTTTTGAGTTTGAGACTGGAAAAAGAACACGACTATTGGAAATGGAAGATGCACAGATTTACAGATGCATTTTAGCTGCTTTCGATATACAACACTGAACTACTATCAGAGTGACAGTAAAGTACACAGAGAAGTTCCAAACAACTCCGAGTAGATTACAGTGGATGTATCGAAAGCTGCTATTAATTACATGTTACATTGATTTGTTAAATATGTATAAATGGTCGACGTTAGGTTTCCTTTAACATTAATTTATCATTACATCTAGCAATTAGTCTTAAATTTTGGTGTTATCATTTTATTATTTGCAAATTTTGTTTTAGGTGTTTGCATTTTCATTTGTTTGTCCAATGGCGCTGTTGATAACATAACTCAAAACATAACCTCGATTCTAGGCTACTTTAAGCAGACAGCGCCATCTTATTGTTTTTTTAAGTAATCTTTGTTTCAATTTGTGCATTTTATTAGATTTTTGGTTGCAATTTGTGCTTTTTCACGATGTTAATAAGTAAAACACGACCTCGAAGAAATTGTTATTGAATGTAGTTGAACAAATTTAAACATCGAAACGAATGTACTTTATTTGTTTTACTAATCTCAACACGTTCAAATTCTATAAAATTAAGGTTATTTCTGCTTTCACGAGTAGGATGCATGTGACCATGGTTACAATAATTAAAAATTTTAATAAATACAGTTGATCGTGCGCACAAACGCCGAAAACACTAATTCGGAAATATGGAGGATTGACTGTATTATGCTTGATATTGTGTATAATAAATTTTGCTTTTCAATTAGATAAATGAATGTATCATGATTTTTTGCAATCAATATTTTGGTATTGTTTGATTTGCTTCGCGATTGTCTTCACTTTGTATCAACCAAAAAAATTATTTTTGACTTTAATGACCAAATAATGGAATAATGCATATATTTCGAGTAACAAATATTCAGTGTTTTTGATATGACATTTAGTTTTTACAAATTAATAGAACACTTCACAGTATTTTTCATGTCTGTGAATTTTATATGGCTGTGAAAAAGTTGTCCACGTTGCGCATGCACAGTAGTGCAATACACATTCCAATTGCCCCCCTTCAGCTGTTTTGAAGACAGACGTTTTGACTCATGATCATGATTTAAAAAAAAGAGTACAAGTATCGTGAAACATATATGCATTTTCCATCGATTTTCCTAGAATATTCTTCTTTTTAATGTTAGTTTTTTTATCATCATCGACATTCTTGTAATAATTCTTAGAAAAATACAATAAAATTATAAAAATGCACCAAACGGACATATAACCTAGAAGTAGCTGAACCAGCAGCTTTAACCTTAATTACGGTAAAAATTACAATTACAGAATTATATCATTTTCTTACTTACATCTACTTAATTCAACTTTAGTTGAACTAATTATTAATTATAAAGACTATAAAATACAAATACTAACATTAACAATTACAAGTTTTTGATTAGTTATATAAAGTTATTTACATTCACATTATCAATGCAATATAAGATCACAAGTAAAATGATCATAACAAATAAATAAAATGTAAATATCAATAATTTTTGATTAGGATTAGTGACAAAAAAATACAATATAAGTTAGGTTAGAACACTGACACAAATATCACAATAGTTCGTTTCATTTAAATTGCTGTCATGTTCGTCATTTTATACAAAAGAATTCAGCCCTACTACGCAATCAGTAATGGCATGCCTGTTTGCACCGGTGCAAAAAAAACAGGGTTTGCACCCGTTTGCACCGGGTGCAATCAGATTCCCATCATAACTTTAAAATTTAAAATTATTGAATCTTATTGGCGAATTACACGCCAACCGATCTTATTGGCAAATTACACGCCAACCAATTGGGTGCAGTCAATCATTGCACCCGGTGCTTTGGGTGCATAAACGTTTATACCCGGTGCAAATGCCATCACTGAGACAAATAATCAACAAATACAAAATTACCTCAAAAGTCAACACAGCTTAAATCTGTTTAAACAGCCAGAAGTGACTTCGTTTTATAATTTTCATTCTATGAGAAATATGAAGGGCCGACTGTATGTTTTATTATGTAATTTCGAATGACAGCCTTCTAAACAATTTAAAGTTTCAATCTTAGGTTACGTTCCATTTGGCGCGAGCTTGTAACATTACCAACATCCTTGAATATGCCAACGAATGCAAACTGGCGCCCAACGTTGGGCATAGCGTCAGATGGAACGTATTCTTAACAATTCTTTTGTTGCTGCTGATGCTGTTGATGTGACATTTGTTCAGCGTATATGCCCAAAACACGATGTATAAGTTCGTATTGTTCGGCCGTTTGCACCATCCCGCCGCGGTGCAAACGCAGCGAACACAAAATCGCGAGCACATCCACATTGGAATTCGTACGCAATTGTTGAATGCCGTTGATAATCGCCAGAAAACAACCCGTACGACCTATTCCAGCGCTACAATGCACAATCAACGGCGTCTTTTCATGTTGATCTCTAACATTTTCTATATTTACTTTTACACTTCCTAATTGATTAATAATATCAACATTTTCGATAACTTTTTCGTTATTTGTATCTAATTGATCTAACTTAATATCTAAATCTCTCATATTTGTATTTGAATGCTCGTTTAACTTTGTGTTACTTGCCGATATTTTAGTTTCCTGTTTCTGACATTTCTTTGATTCTATATACTCCAAGACATTCAACGCTAATCGTAATACCTGTTCGGGTTCAGCCATCTTGTGGTCCTGCCAATTTGGATACCAATAATGCCTAATCATCTTCGATTCATGCGTCTCAACATTCGATAACTTCAAAGTCCTCATACTATAATCACCAAGAATCGTCACGTTAACAAAAGTAATGCGAAATATGCCATGTTGGACTTCTTCCAGTTCTTCATACTCAATGATGTCATCATCAAAATCGAATTGTTTTGTCTTTGCGTATCGATGATTGTTGCTCGTAGAATTATTATTATTGTTTGCTGCCTTCATTTTGTTTGATGATGTAGTGCTACATGTATGTGTATGGCCAAAAGTGAACTTTTCCTGTTGCTGATTTTGTTGCGTTATTGTTGATTTGATTGCGTAATATGTGACTTTTTTGCTTTGCTGTCGTTGCTGATTGGTTAATTTTGTTTTACTCGTAGAAGGAGTTGGTGTATTCTTAATCGTCGATGAATTTGTGCTGTTTGTAGTTGTTCCCAAGGGAAAGTACAGTTCGCACTTGTTGCGTCTTTTTTCCACTAGTTGTGTTAACATTACTATACAATCGCACTAAAATGATTAATGAATTAACATACGTCAACGTCAACGTAACCAAACTTAAATGCTAACTGCGGCCATTATGTAGTAGAAAAAACAATTTTACTTACATCAGTTTGCCAAACCATTTGCCAAAAATCATCACAGGTATGCGCCATGGGTCCTTGCGTAGCAATATACGCTGATTCCGTGTAATCTGGACCTTTGATAAAATTGGCGTGAATGTACGATTGAGCGTGATCCAAATGGACGCGGCTATGTTCATTTGGTAGAACTCCCCGGTAACGATTCCGTGTCTGACTGCCCGAGACAATGCACTTTTCTTGCAGATTTAGAGGAACTTCCCAGAATTCTTGATGTAATTTTGGTACTCTGGGCAACTGCAGAGAACAAATGTAATATGTTTGAAATTGAACCTCGCTGCCAAATGTCCTCCAATTAACAATTTGGAAATGTTGCAAAACGCAATGTTGCCGCCATTCCTTGGAGGACATGTTAGCAGCTGATTGAATGATTGAACATAACCAACTTTTTCCACTATTTTTATAGAATGGCGTGAAATAGTGATTTTTCTCTTACCTCGCAACAAGCTTTCAATTCCGCTATAGACAAAACACTGCCGGCTGTCTGCAAATATTGAACATTCTGCAAATGCATCTTAAAGTCATCGCTCAAGCTTTGGGACGCCTCCAAATCAGCTTGTCGCGGATAACAAGCCCGACGATGACCTCGACAATGCATCCCATGACCACCGCAACCAGCACCTGCCCCATTGTATCTATTCTTATCTGTATCATCATTACCATTCAAACACAGACTGCAAGGAGGCACATACAAATTCTCATTGGAAAGACTCTTCTTCCCACACATCAAAACATTACAAATACAGTGACATTTCTTGTTGACGTCTTTCTGCCTCAGATCCTTCCTCGCATCGTAACAAAACTTACTGGGAACCGATTCGTAGATCGTACAATTACCACAAGTCTCCTTCTTCCGTTCCACATCTTTTACTTTCGAAGAATTGGCTTTATCACAACTCCTCCTGACGCAATGTTCACACTTGTAAACGTTTTGATAGAACGACGTGAAGCATGTACCGAAAGTTGTCAAATTCAATGTGGAAATGGATTTAGCGCTATTTAGCCGTTGATTTTGCTTAGCCGGGACAACTTGGATTTTCTCGGTCTTCTCGGCGGCACCTAGGTCAATAGTGAGGCTAGCATTCGATCCTCGCCGCTCCAAGAGTCCTTTGGCTTTTATCCGTACGGGCTCCACACGATTTTCCGATGAGAAGTCTTGCAGCATCATGATTTCGGGCAGGGTTTTCAAAGTTTGCGAACCGGAAATACTCGTATTCGACGCGAAGCGCTTTAAATTCGTTTGGCCCAGTCCTCCCAACCCCAAGCCTCCACCGAGTGACATCCCTCTCGCCGACGTTCCCGAAGTATCCGCCACTTCGAATATGTCTCTACCATGAAATGAGTTCGTATGCTTTTTTGGTGTGTTTGGCATTGAGAATACATCACGCGCGATATCCAATGCTTTCGATTTCGAAGGCTCTGAATCTAAACTTATGGCTTTCAGTTTACGTGAAAGTGTTGGTGTTTTAGGTGATTTCGGTGATTGTATGACTAAAGTTGGTTGCTCTAAGCCTAATTCTAGCATATCCAACTTATTACTGTTACTTGCAGTTACTGTTGATGATGTTGGAAGCTCCAATGAGGTCGGATGAGCCTTCCTAATACTATCATCTTTACAATCTATTGTTTTGGCTAGCCCTAGGCCTACTGGATGCCTTAACACAACACCTAGATCTACAATTGGATATGGATCTGGATCTATTTCGTTTAGATCTAAATGCTGAATTGCATCTACTGGTGAATGTGGTTTGTTTTCATTTAATTGCTGAGACATACCTGCACTATGTTCCATGACTAAAGCAGCAGTAGCAGTATCTTGATGATAATCTACTTCTGTTTCAAATGCAAAGAATTGCTCACCTTTGGCCCCCCTATCTTTGTCTTTCCGTTGGTGACACACTGCTTTCACCAAACTTCCATGAGCTACACCTTTATTGTCCAGCACTTTGGCTTTTGTTTTCGTTTCCAATGGCAACATCGTCCAATCAACATTGAAACATCGAAATGCACAATAAAATTTCGTAGTCAGTTAAATTAGGAAAATAGCATATTGTTTTGTTTATATATTACTGTTCTTTACTTTTGCTCTGGTTTATTTACCTTCTGACATTTTAAGTTATTTATATTTATTTAATTCGGCAATACACCTTCAACATTAGTACGAAAATTGAATGCCTGTTTGTCCATAACTATGGGAATTGATTTATTTAGTTGGCAGTTGTCATGAAAGACATATATTTTTTAATTATTGGAAAACTTTACTTTCTATCGGGAAACAGCAACGACGTCGTAAACAGGATTGCGTCGGCCATGTTTGTTTAATTAACAGCTGTTCAGGTTACAGTGTTTCGTTCTCGTTTCGTTCATTTATTTTTACTATCAGCAACCAACTATCAACCTCTTACAACGCGACTATTTATTTGAGCTGCGTTCGGCGAAACAGTGTCAAAGAGTCAAAAGTGCGCATAG
>JARJEB010010304.1:0-10789 GCA_030264535.1 Liometoxenus newtonarum | reverse complement strand
TGCTGGGTGCGCTCCACACTCCGCTTCCACACCTCTCACCAATGCTCCTCTTTCAACATACACGTACACACACACACACACACACACACACACACACACACACACACACACACACACACGGCACTTGCAACTTGAACTTGAACGATACAAATGTAAACAAAAACAAAAATATAGAAAATGAATTATTAACTGTTTCTATAGTTCAGTATAAATAAAGAAAAACTATTAGTACTTTTTTTTCATTATGATACAGTGTGAAATGTCCACCGTCCATCTCCTTTTTTCTCGTTATTTGTTCCATTCAATAATAGACAATTGTTGTTTGGGTTGCATACGTTTTCAGATTGTTCAACGTGCTTGTCGACTTATAACCTCCAGTTTAACTCTGCGTTCGAGTAACATTATAGATATAAAATATTATCACTACTCGGTTTAAAAGATGCTGAAGACTTCCTCATAGAAGGATTGTCGAGTTGGGGACTCGCTTGGCGTTGAGATCGTGACGCGGCCGGATTGACTGCAAATGGATGACACAGACATTTTGTAAAAAGAGTTCTTTATTACCTCAAAAATGTTGGTTGACATGTTTGATGCGGTTCTCGTGCTCTCAAAACACTCGCTCATAACACCTTCCTCAACGCAACTTGTTGTGAAAATAACTGTGAATAAATTGCACAAATTTCAATTTTATACTTGACAAGTATTTGACATTGACAATTGCTGTTTGGCGGTATGCCGAGTTACCATTGTTAACACTGTTGATTAAATGCACAATTAACAAAATATTGATATATTTGGCGTTGGCGGCAAATATGAATGTAAATCACTTAAAAAAGAACGAAAAACCAAATTGTGAAGATATTTAATACCCAATGGTATGAGGTATACTTATTTTGAAATAGAAATAAATTATTACAATGCGTCTAAAAAGGATGTCTGAGGTCTTAGGCACCCCATGGCGCCGTTAAATGTGCTACTTTTTCGTTGAAACCGAAAAAACTATATCTTATTCCACTTCCAACAAAGTTCGAACTGAACTTGAGATTTTAGTTTTGTTTTTCGATTTTAGAAGTGTTCCTGGGTGGTCAAAACAATTTTTTTTTTTGAAAAGTATGTTATTTAGGTACATGTGTCAAAGCAGACTTATATTAAATGTAATTTCATGTTACTCCTTTACTTTAACATAATCTAAAAGTGTATAAGTATACCAAATTAGACCATGAAGATCATTTACAGACCATTAAAATAACAATCTATATACAAAATTTTGAAAAAGATGAGGTACAATACAAAGTGGTGTCTTGGTTGTAGATGTAGGGGATAAGTTTGTTTGGAAAGTTTCACTCCTCGTACCTATCATTTCACTTAAGTCACAATGGATGGAGTCACTTGAAATTTTAGCAATAGGCCATAAATCTTGTTCTTGTAATTTTGACGTTTCTACTTATGTAGTTAAGTCAAACGGAAAATGGGAAAAAAATAAGTTATGGTAAATTTCTATTCGGAAAATTATGAAATCTGTTTATTGTCGAGGATCGAGTTTTAGAAGTTTTGGTCATGTTAAAGGAATCTTTAAATGTTCTAAAGTATACTTTTACATTGTAAATATTTATCTGTTTTGGAAACACCCCCCAGGATTTATCAATTAAACGTAAAAAGCCATGAAATAACCTTTTTGAGTCCCGAGTTGGGAAGTTCTCGTTTCTCTTCACAAATTAAGGGTCAATAAGACAATTATTTTCTAATTTCAATTGAGATGGACAAACCCAATATATGCTTACACTCCAGTAATAGCTGTTTATTGTAGTGTAAGCAAAAATTAGCTTTGTCCCTCTCAATTGAAATTATTTAATTTCCTCCACTCAATTGGTCCAATTTTTCCAATTATTTTCTAATTATTAGTTTTTAATAAATCTGTTTAAATATAATTTTAGAGACATACCTACATTCATGCATATAATTTAAAACTGTTGAATTAATACCAAGTTATGCAGAATTATTTGACGGTATTTGATTTATGATTGTATTTATGTATAGTGGTTAAGTGGCAAATGACTTGCACTTTTCGGTCTGTGGGCATAGGGCACCAATGAAGATGTGTAGAGTGTACCTGTACTGTGCTAATGTAGAATAGGAGCACTAGGTCAGTGCAGTTATAAGTTCGGTTAGTTCTCGTTCAGTTAGAATGTCGAAGTCGATAAATCATATCGGGGTGGTTCGTTTAACAACAACAACCACCGACGCACCGACATTCCCAGATGCTTATCGTGCTTTGCGTCGCGCAATATTTCTGTCAGAGGTTATCCAATACTCCTATACTCCTAGGACAAGGACTACTAAATTTTATATTCCAAATAGGCACTATTCCAAAAATATTTACAATTCGAATCAATTCAATTCTTAAAAGGTATTTGAAAATATAATCATATCCATGTATTAACTACAAAATAGGTAAAGATTAAATTGCTCCAATTTTATTAAGTACCAGAAAAAGAAAGATTCCTTGTGTAACTATATGAAAATAAGTTGTTTTAATTTTGCCAGGACTTATATGCAAGATTTGGAATTGGAAACACGTGGTGCAGTTATTTGGTTAGACCACGTGTTAGGTGCCGGTGATGACGTTGAAGTTGAAAACACGATATGAAAAAGCCAGAGCTAAAGAACGAACAGTGGAACACGAATCGGCGCAACTGGTGCGAAAGGCGTACTCGAGCGTCAATCATTCACGTACCCGTACAGCAGGAAGGCGTAGCAGGGCTACCAATACCATCATCGGCCATATTGCAACGAAGGCGTGGTGTTTATGCATGTGTGCGTTCACGTTTACATACCCTGTGCACTTGCTTCCAAGCCAACGTGGAGATTTTCTAGCCAGCTATGTGAACATGCTTTCGTGTGTGTGTGTGTGTGTGTGTGTGTGTGTGTGTGTGTATGCAGGACAGCAGTGTTGAGAATGCATGGAGCGGGAAAAATTTCAAATATGAACACGAACGGCAAAACAAAAAGGCCCGAACGTCGTAGAGCAGCGTCTGGCTAAAAATGAAATAAGAAGGAGTAGGTGTAGAGTAGTGGTAGTAGGGACCGGGTTTTGCACGTCTCCTCGCACGTGGTGTGCGCGTATAAAGCGCAAGTGTATCACTTGCTGCCGGCGGCGCGTCGCTTCGTCATTGATCCGGACATACATGCGCGCAACTTGCCAAATCTAGCGAAATTTAATATCTACGTAACAATTGCACAAAAGTTTCCAGCATTTTCAGCCGAATACCAACAAACGTACAATTAAAAGTGGAACTCAGAACTAATTCAAAGTTATTTTGTATAACAACAGTATATCTACTATTTATTTCATTTTTCGAAAAGTAAAATAATGAACAAATTGGACCTATCACAATGTAAATTTCAAAAGGATATACCTAACTAAATTTATATTATGCTATTGTTACTAAGTACTATAGAAGTTAGAACATCCTGTTATTAAGAACGGACGGTCGCATAATAATAAAAATTATAAAATTATATGCTCATATACCGTGCGTGGTATTTCAAAGTGTTACATGGGAATTTACATGGGGAAATTAATAATGCTGATGGTTGCTCTCGAGAAGATCGTATCACTTTGATTCTTTTTGCACAATATTTTTCAACTAATTGACCACATTCTCTGCGAAAATTAGCATCCCAAACGTATTTTTTCAATTGTAAAAATTAAAATGAAATTTCAATTAAAAATGTGTTTAAAAGTCCCGCGTGTAAGTGTTTCAGTTGCATATGCAACCCAATATACAACATCGCTATTTAAAACGTCACATAAGAACAAAGAATAAATAAAATATTAAATAGAATAGAAATAATGGGACACAGAACGTTTTACAGTAAGAATAGGTATTTTTACAATCGCAATATGACATCCGCATGCGTATGTAGAAGTAGAATATATAGATAATAACAAAATAAAGAGAAAAGAATTTTGAAATTTGAAATAAACAAGTATTTACTTATTTTGTTAATTTTTATTATCACTCTCAAAAATGTATGTAACTTTACATGGTTTTTAGTTGCAAAATTTAAATTTTTGTACTTGTAATTGATAATTTTACATATTTTGTGTAAATTATAGGAAATATAATACTTACACGTTTTTCTGGGGGAAATCACATATTTTCTATGTAAAATTACAGCTTTTAAAGTACACTTTTAAAAAAAACTGTAAATTTACATGAAATAATTGCGTAATAATTACCTAGTTGTTTTTTTTAAGTAAATTTAAAATACATAAAAATACATTAAATATGTACTTTCTAATAATTTTACAATAGAAATGTATTTTTATACAACAAAAAGTAAAATTAAGTTTTACATGTGATACTTGTTGCTGTGTTGATTTTGTGATTATGTATGACATTTTACCATTACATATCAAAGTAAAATTACATATAATCACAATGGTATGAAGTTTCCACCACGATTTCATGTAATTTTACATGAAATTTTTTTTTCGGTGTAAAGTAAATTTACAATATTGAGCAATGCAGTTTTGTAAAAAAAATATATGTGATTTGAATTACGTGAATTTACACATACCTAGTAAATATTTTACATATTAAGAATTACATATACTTTATATAATACATGTCATTGTATAAAATTACATAACTACCTATACTTTAGAGGGAATCGTAGTATCCATGTAAAATAAGGTAATTTTACAAATATTTTTGTTACAGTGGATGCTAGACATAGGTGTAATTCACTGTGTGCACTGTGCAGTAAGCAAATATTTTAATAACACCAATTTTTGTAACTGAAAGTTCTTTTAATGTCTGCTGCTGCTCTGGCTTTTCATCTCCTATTGTTGTTACTCTTCTATGTTTCGGGTTACAATATACAGTCAGTCACACATATAAGTAAGTATATTATTACTGACGCGCAGTATTATACATGCGGAACAGCAAATTAAAATAAAAATGACATAAAAATTACGGCAATTTTCTACTTTTCTTTCTATTAATTCACTTCAGTACAACCATAATTGTATAGGTACGTATAATTTTATACAAATGTTGTTTCACAGAATAAAGACGACAATACGAATTCACCTTACCATTGTTTCACTCATAGTTAAATGCCTCAACGAACCTTGACGATTGTCTTCTAATTTATGCTCACAGGATCAGGATAATGTGAATTTTAAGAACCAGCTACTTAGTAAAAATCACAATGTTTTTATATAAGTATATGAATTGATTTTGAAATTATTTACTTTTGTTGAATAATATTTGTAAAACTTGAAACAAAATTGTAAATGGCGATTTAATGGTCTCGTTTTAGATTCTAGAAAAAGATTAACATCATATAGGTACTTATAAAGTAGTGGCGTTTATTGGTGGTTGCGGCTATGGTTTCAAATCTCGCGATCGTCGAGTTGCGATAAGATTCTTCTATGTTTTTTCTATTTTTAAGCGGTTTACGTATAACTAAACTCCATTATAACGAACGGACTCTTGACCAAAAGGGTAATAATTCATAAATACGAAACGAATTTACATATCTCTATATAAGTATAAGTAATATATACTTAGTTAAATTACGATTTTGAGGAAATATTAAATGAGTAGTAAAACATAATACGTGGGTGAAACGCATGACGAAAAATACTGCTAATTACAATAAGAAACAACTAGTAATACTATATTAATGCACCAAATTGAATTAAAAATATAGGTATAGGTACGCAGGAAACCAAAGCAAAATTCAGTTAGAAGAAACCGAAAAAAACAAAAACGGACTCAACGTTTGTAAAAAGTCGTGCTCGTGTACTAAAATTCCGGTGAAAGAAAACTTACCTAAATTAAATAAAACCTAAAAAATTCTAATTCTAATTATAATTGAAGTATAATTTAGGAAAATACAAAATTATACTGATAATTTATTTTTTAAATAATTTGGATATAATGTTAAAAACTTTAATTGTTATGCGAATTTCTAGCGTGTTAATCACGCGAATAACGAAAACACGTAAAAACAAAATGTTCAGGCAACAACGTGGGTTGTGAGTGTCCTCAAAGTAATATCGTAAAACATTTATAGTCACAATAAATGTCATCAATAACAACCGCCAGTACCAGCAGTGCTTTTTACCGACACGTTTGTTATGATTTTTAATACTTTCTTTAAACGACAAAGGTAAATAAGTAATTAATACAACGCCAACAAAATTACTTACTTTAATTTAATTCAAATAAATTACCTATAGACATATTTAATTTACCTAATAATTTTTCAGTCAACAATCTACGTACCTAATTAATTATATTAAAATAAAATAAATGCATGAATATAATGGGTTCAAAGTATACATAGGTAGTTATACCTAGTTCTGATTTTCTCATAGATATTGAATTTTCTACTAATAAAATTTACTTACCGATGCGAATTAAAAAATGCACAAAAAATTAAAAGTAATAATTTAATTATGCATACGGACATTTGATAAATTCTAAAAAGTCAAATATCGTACAGCAAGAATAGAAATTTCAAAATGCAAAAAGAAATTAAATGTATAAAATAAATTATAGATAGATATATTTATTAAAGGGGTTAAAAATCAGTGACTTAGGAGTATTCAAAAATGGAATAAAATTATAGAAATTTATTTCCATCATTTGCAAGTGACTTCTTTGTAAATATTTGCATTATAATGGGCGCAAAGATGTACACAATCTGTATATCGTATTGAAAAAGGTAAATTTCAAAATGTAAATAGATACACCTACCTAATGCAAAATAAAAATAGGAAATAGCACATATAAATAATAATCTCAAATACAATAAATAATTCTCATAATGTATGCATTCATCTAAATATAGTACACTTGACGATTGATATTGATAGATATCATTACTGTTGATATATAAATAACGTTTATTGGTACATGAATCGTTTCAAGTTGTTGCCGTCTATTCGCGACTTTTCTTTCTATTCAAATTTATTATTTTCATGTAAGTCTGCTTACAAGTACGGTACCTATTTGTGGTTGTGGTAAGTATAAGTATTGCATTGAAAATTGAAACCACAATTAAATAAATACAATTGAATGAACATAAACAGTTGTTAATGAAGTCGTGACTATTTTATATTTTATATTATCTATACTTATTCGTGTTTTTTTTTTTATTTTTACCTAATGGCATTCTAACATTAAAATAGGTTTAATAAAATGCAGTTAAATTTATTGCAGATTAGGTAAGTGAAATTTATGGTTGTTTTGAATGTTTGTAAGTGAAATAGTTTATTTGCAAGATAAGTAACAATATCGACAAGCGAAAATTTTATACACAAATCGAAATTTTAATATAATATGAACGATCTCGTGTCTCATGACAAGAAACCCACTCAGACCCAATTTTTGGCACCTTTAACTTTGTGCCCTTGACTTAACGATTTTTGCGGTGCAAGGATATTTAAAAATGTGAAAAAGTGTGCTAGTTCTGAATTTACCCGTCTCTATATGTAGGTATAGTTCAGTTTGTATGTTGTACTTACTTGTATTTGCTGAAGGGGTGTAAATCTGTGCCCATTATGTGACGGATTATCGAGAATCAGAACCGGGAGTAAATAAGCAATCATTAGTTTGACATGTGATTGACGTTGCCCCTTCGGCCGATATTTAGTCAAGTAATAGCACCGCAAACACGCATTGCTTTTATTATATAAACAATTTATTCGTATAAGTAGGAATACAGAATAAACAAACATGAACAAATTGTAGGTTAAAATCTTTGCCCATAGTTATTATATTAGTGCTTAATCAATTCTCAAGGTGGCGTTTAAAACAGGCAGACTTCTGTATTTTTTTGTTTACATCGTTGCCATTTCTAAAAATAATAAAAATAATACACGATCATAAGTGTTACTCAATATCATAAAAATTTACCAACAAGTTGAATATGCTCTACTAGCACCTAAACTGTCATAAATGCTCAGTTAATTTATTGTAAAACGTTCTTCTCTCTCATTCAAAAAACTCCAGATTAATTAAATTAATTTTTAAATTTTAACTAAAATTAGATCATTCATGTTCATTCACCATTAAATCGAGTCCGTTATCTATTCTATTTAACCCTCTAATAATTCGCATGGACAGTGCGAACACACAAAAACGAAAGATGAAATCAACTTACTTAACTCTGTCGTCTCTGTCACCTCTATTACTATGTCTCACCCTCTACATTTTCGCGGCTGTAGTTGGTAGTGACCAGTCGCCCTTTCCTTTCTTTTCCTTTCACACAACTTCGTTTAACAACATCAATTTTCTAATTTTGCTTGCATTTAAACACTAAGTTAAAAGTCAACCAAGAGTAACGAAATAGGGAAGGGGATATAGGGAATGCTGTCATATATGTCACCCCTCTCTATATATCTATTCTGTCGTCTATGTGCAGTAGCGTATTTGATTCGCGTTGTAATAAAAATGCAAAATTATTCATCAATCAGATAAAATATTCAGAGATAATGAAAATTTCGAAATTTAAATTCAAATTATAAATTCACAAATTTGTTTCTCTTTTTTTACATTGTTAATGATACAAGACGACAGAAAAGGATGTAACGGATCAACAACTAAAAAGGGTGAAAACGATTCAGGGGGTTCATAAAATAACGCAGAGCTAGAGCTACAGATTGTTTCGTCAAGTAGTGAATATTGATCCAAAATGAACTGATTTTTTTTTTCATATTTTTATAAAGATAACAGGCACCGAAAAAAATAGTGGGGAAGAATATTGATAAAGCCAAAAGTGCAGAACTATATTTCTCTAAATGCGTATATTAGGAAAAACTGTAAAAGCTAACGTCACTCTGGTACGTGCTTTTCTGTAACGCCCTCTGAACGCGATTAATTTTCCGACTTATACGTTATGCAATTGTGAATTGTATAATTATTTCCCTAAAATTGTAATTAACTTTGTTAGATTTAGTAAATCATACTTTGTCAGCAAATTTCATTAAGTAGGTATATAATATCCATTATGCAATTTATTTGAATTGTTAAATGATACTGAAAATTAATAAACCTAAAAATAAGTGAAATTACTTACGTATATAAATTTCCAAGTCAACTGAAAAAATAATATTTGTGATAAACATAAATAAAAATATAAAAAGCTTGAGTTTAAAAATGTTAATTACATAATTCTTAACACACTAATTCTTAGTATAAAGGCTAATTTATGCTCGCCACTCACCTTTTAACACGTAACTTCTAAGACTTAAGATTTAACATTTAAAAGATAAACAACAACAATAAACCATGCTTTCTTAAAATTTAAGGTATAAGTGTTAAATGTTAAATCTTACGAGTTAAGTGTTAAATGCTAAGAGGCGAGCATAATTCTTAAGACCCAGTAAAGGCTGATTTATGCTCGCCACTTAGCTTTTAACACGTAACTTCTAAGACTTAAGATTTAACATTTAAAAGATAAACTTATGTACTCGTATGTATCGGTTAACCATTTGCAATCTTCACTTAAGATTTAAAGAATTAACCATGCTATCTTAAAAGTTAAGGCATAAGTGTTAAATGTTGAGTCTTGTAGGAGTTAAGTGTTAAATGTTAAATGGCGAGCATAAATCGATCTTTATAAGTATATGTCATTTAACCATTTCTATTCGTCACTTAACATTTACCCTTTAACCATTGATTTAACCATGCTTTCTTTAAAATTAAGGTGTAAGTGTTAAATGTTAAGTCTTACGAGTTAACTGATAAATGCGAGCATAAAACGACGCATGCTATAAATGACCTTGAGATAAAGTTAGAATTGATTTCAATTCAAATATAGACTTTTCACTTAACTACTAATGATTATTTAAATATTTAATTTTTAATTTTAAATTGTTTTCGTTTTTCATCTCGCATTAATTCCTAAAACATTTTTTAAAATTCATAAGTAATTTAAATAATGCTTATTAAATTACCATAATCATAGTGCGCTCTGATATGTTGACATACCTACACATAGATGGTATAGAATTACAAGTTAATATTAATTATACGGGAATAATAATTAAAATATATTGGATTTAGTAATAAATTAACAATCTATAAAAACTTACTTCAAAAATGTATGGCGTTCAGTTGCCAATACAAACTTTATCACTTTTTTACATTCGCTTTAAGTATAAGAATATATGAATAAGTATGCTGCATACTTATTCATATATTCTTATACTTTTTTTTATGATTTAATAATTAATGACATAAACGTTTTACTAACGACATTAACGCGACTCATTTGATTGAATATGCAAAATCGAATCGATTAAGTGTTGATAATATGATAATCTATCGGCATTTCTATGTTTGTTTGTTTTTTCCAAATTTATAATTAAACACTACTTTGCTGTTTCAACCACTTAACAACAAACATATCCTAACAGTTTTACTGTTAGCCTGCGACTGCGACATTATAGTATATTATTCAATGAGCCCATAATGCAGGCTATTATACGCGAGGGCAAGTTTACGTCACGAGGCGAAGCGAAGCGAAGCCGATTGTAGTAAAGCCCGAGCGTATAATAAACAGCCTGCATTATGCGCGAATTGAATACTATATCGATGACCCTTTCGATTGTGACATTTCCTAATTCCATTCAGGCAAGCGTTCTGCTTGACGTAAGAAAAATCCTCAAGAGGTATTATGACCTATCATTGACTCGTGTCAAGCTTATTATTCGTGAGTGGTGATAATGTCTGTCATATGTGCCTGCACACACACATAGTAATCG
>JARJEB010010281.1:0-19184 GCA_030264535.1 Liometoxenus newtonarum | reverse complement strand
AAAATACTATGTGCGATTTATCGCACATATTTCTGCGATATACCACAAATATTTCTGCGATATGCCGCAAATGTTTCGAGTTTAAGTTTTTAAAAGCGGAATTGTGGTTCAATCGTTTTTCGGATGAACAACTTAAACAGTCTGAATGACAATCAAATCAAACATCTCGGCAACGAACAATTGACAATTTATAACGAGAAGATGTTACTGCATCCTAATCCTAAGTAAATACTATACCTTCTTCTAAAATGTTAAAATAAATGGTTCGGTCTTTGCCAAAAGCAGTCAACTGAACAGTCTCCCATGGAATGCCCATATGCAGATCTAAAGTTTGTTGTTCCCGTGTTCGTTCAACGCGGATCCAAGTAGATTTGTATCTAGAATGTATAAATAAACAAATAGTTTTCATATTTACGTAGCAACCAAACAAAAACAAATAAGTTTTTGTCTTCTTGTTGTCATAAATCATTTTGCAATTGCCGAATTCATATCATCAATTTCGTCATCTCACATCACAAACAAACTCAAGTCTGAAGCACCGACGATGTCCACCCACTTCGAGAAACCATTAAACATGAAGGGACTCTGTATGAGGCAAACCAAGAGACACTTAGCTATTGCGTTGACACTAGCTGCTGCAGGTGGAATGGTTCAATATTGGCGTGGAAGACGGCGCAAAGCAATTTATCGTGATTTTTATTGCAATTACGATATTTACGCAACATTTGATGACATTGCATCGAAAGGATGTTTCCAGTCAGTTGTGTCCGAATAATTTGTTTATGATAAATTAATAATTAATTGTATTATCATCATTCACTTGCCTAAAGAAATGTGTACCGATGCTTGGAATAAAATCATATTTTGTCTTTATATGTCCAGTGTCTTTCTGTTCGAAACTGGTTTCAACACTCAAATGCTGCGTACTACGTGCGCCCTTTTGCGTGATCCATTGCAACAGCCACTGATACGATTTATCCCGGCATGGGACTTCCAGTGTGATCATATAGTTCCTTCGGAAGAAGATGAGGCCCCCTTGGAAACTCTTTCTGAGAATTGCTGCACCCGCACCCACACCGAATAAACCAAAACCAGCTCCGAAATATGGATTCTCACTTAATGTTGATATATAGTCCATAAAAGTCATTATAATTTGGTAATTACAATTTAAATTTCACGAAAATGTAAAAAAAAAAACTATCCTTCATGCCATAATGTCGAATTGTGAGGTTATGATTATGTAAACAATCTTATTATTTTAGAGTACATTCCAATTGAATTTTTGCGACGTTCATATGGTACCGTTCTCGACTATTCTTGAACCAAGCCTAAGATTACCTGTGTGGTTAGTTGCATATAGCTTCTTAGCGTTAGCCCCATCTATCTGAACTTTTTGAATATTTCAATTTAAAATTAAAAACACTGAAAGTTCCAAGTTCAAATTCGTTCATATATTCAATTGAAGATTTGTGTTTCCTTGACGATGAATGTAATTAAAAGTTTAAACATAATCCATTCGACAATTTGTAATAACTGCAAAATTATGTCAAATGAGTTTATCGAATTAATAGTTAATGATTTAGTTCTAAGGATGGTGCGGGCATTCATTTCGGTACATTCCATTTTCCTCATAACTTGATAATTGCAATTGTGTGTCACACGGACAATAAATTAGGGGAATTTGGAAAATTTTAGAGAGACGATTTGAAAACTTGAAATTAGAATTTCACTCAGGCGCCCTCTTTCCGAAAATTTCTCGCTCGGAAACTGTCAAATTAATAAAATTAACCTCACTTATTAAACGTCACTTTGCACATATTTTATGTAATATTATCCGAATTTACTATTATTTCATTTCATAAAAAATCCCCCTCGTTACCAAAATACCGACAATGAGTGCACGTGTAATTAAATACTCTGTACAGATGATAATTCACAACTGTGTCAATACATTTCATCGTTTTTTAGGCTTTATCCAGATTGATTATTTCGGCAGCAGTGATTGCTCCGGAAACTGATATCAAATGTTGTAGACGAAGTGAACTGCCGCTTTACGTTCAACCGGCGAAATGCGAAGAGGCTAAAGACAAAATAGGAAATACCTCTGAGAAAACAAGTATCATTGAGAATGCTATTAGATCCATTCGATTAAATGTTGATAGTGTTGTTAAGGAAGTTAGAAAATATGAAGATTTGGCCAAGAATACCGTAAAAGATGGTGTTGATAATGCGCAATGTATATTGCATTGAATAACCGTATTTATTTCGCTTAATTTCATGCAAACTCGTTTTAGGGCTACTTGATTATTTAGGAGACGAAGAGAATCAAGCACCGAAGGCACCCGCAATTGCCATTGGTGGTTTAACCGGATTTATTTTTGGCCTACGTGGGGGAATAATCAAAAAAGTGATTTACACCAGTGTTGGTGCTTTAGGTATGGCAGCCGTGTGCTATCCAAAGGAAGCTAAAGAGTATGGTGGTCTCGTTGCGGAGGAAGGTGTTAAATATGCTACAATTGCGTATAATTTCGCTTATGGAGGTAAGTCATTTCCAAACACACAGTTTACTAGTCAATATTTGAACGTGCCCATTCGGTCGGTCATTTTTAATGTTGGCACTCTTATGGAATCGAAAGCAGCCATTTTAAGGTAAGAAAATATTTGCGATATGTCGCAAATATTTCTGCGATATGTTGCAAATATTTCTGCGATATGTTGCAAATATTTCTGCGATATGTTGCAAATATTTCTGCGATATGTTGCAAATATTTCTGCGATATGTCGTAAATATTTCTGCGATATGTCGTAAATATTTCTGCGATATGTCGTAAATATTTCTGCAATGTCGCAAATATTTCTGCGATATGTTGCAAATATTTCTGCGATATGTTGCAAATATTTCTGCGATATGTTGTAAATATTTCTGCGATATGTCGTAAATATTTCTGCAATATGTCGCAAATATTTCTGCGATGTTGCAAATATTTCAGCGATGTTGCAAATATTTCAGCGATATGACGTAAATATTTCTGCGATATGTCGCAAATATTTCTGCGATATGTCGTAAATATTTGTGCAATATGTCGCAAATATTTCTGCGATATGTCGTAAATATTTCTGCGATATGTCGTAAATATTTCTGCGGTATGTCGTAAATATTTCTGCAATAGGTCGCAAATATTTCTGCGGTATGTCGTAAATATTTCTGCGATATGTCGTAAATACTTTTGCGATATGTCGTAAATATTTCTGCGATATGTCGTAAATATTTCTGCGATATGTCGTAATTATTTGTGCAATATGTCGCAAATATTTCTGCGATATGTTGCAAATATTTCTGCGATATGTCGTAAACATTTGTGCAATATGTCGCAAATATTTCTGCGATATGTTGCAAATATTTCTGCGATATGTCGTAAATATTTCTGCGATATGTCGTAAATATTTCTGCGATATGTCGCAAATATTTCTGCGATATGTCGCAAATATATTTTGCCTCGTAAGTACCAATTTCTACAAGCGATAAAATCTATTTTTAACTCGATAAAATTTATTTTTCTTTGACAATTCATCAGGGAACATATATACAATTATTTTTATTATATCGGACATCCATTCCAACAAATAAAACGAAAACCCCGAAAAATTCGCAAAAAATGGGTTACAGTTCATGTGCTATCGCAAAGAGTTGAAAATTCTCTATAGGAAAGTGTGCCCATTTAAATCTCGCGATATACCGCATGTGGGGGTTTACCTTAAGTTGTCAAAAACCATAGCCAATACAGTCATTTTTGCAAAAGTATGAGACTCGTGTTATCATTATTCTTGTTTTATGTGAAACAGTTAAAAAAGGCGATCCACCAATAGAACTGCCATCATTGCCGAAACTGCCGGGAAGTCTTTCCGAGGCTGTAACAATGATATCAGACTTTGCATCATCCACATCTGCTTCACTTACAGATAAGCACGCGCCGGCAGATACGTTGGGCAGCACACCGATTCTCGAAGAGAAAGAGGTTCGTGAAGAAGATCCATGCAAATGGGTCGAAAGACATAAGCGGTCGGTTAGTGGTAGTGGTGGTCGTAGTTATCCTGAGACCTCAGCGACCGCAGACAGGGACGATACGTGTGACGAAAACGAAACAATATACTCGGGAAATTTTGATGATCCCGAAAATTGCCCTTGTCACCTTGGTTCCTGTATGCATCCCACTAGTAAAGAAGACTGTCCTGACGAACTTCCCTATCCGCCACCTAATTGTCCTGATCCGCCACCAGATAAATGTTTGTGTGGTAAATGTACACCAGAGTCGGACAGCGATGAATAATTAACATTTATCAATGCAAATATGCAACAATAAACTCGTATTTATATTCGTTTGTTTTTTTTGTTGCAAATTTTGATGTAATTTGTTTTGATTGCAGGCCAAAACAAACAAGTGATTGGCGGAGAACTATAGCAATCGATTGTCGTTAATTAATTTCAATGTGGATATATTTTTAAATGAAATAAAGTGAAAATAATTCGATTTAGTCGGATTTAGTCGATTTATTGATTGTAATTGTTTTTAATCGATTATTAAATACAAATTGTAATATATCAAAATACTCAACTATCTCATATGCTTAATAAATTCGAAAAAAATGCGTAGTAAAAATAAATCAAAATTCTAGCCTGTTTTTCAAATTTTTTTTGTTATAGTTAGGCAACCAAATACACAATCATTGACCCATTTTTTTCATAGTCGAGTTTTCAAATATTTTCCACGTTTCAAATTGAACAATGACATGTTTAATGTTATAATGGAAAAATATTTATTTATTTACCCTTTTCAACCCTACAGAAAAAACTGAGATTAAAAAAAAATATTCTAGTTTGTCTTAGTTAGGCAACCAAGTATACAATTCTACCAACATGGATGAGTTGACTGACTTCCTTTTAAGATCTGTACCAATTCGGTACCAGGGATCAAAATACGTCAACCTCTAATTTATTTTATTTTCCAAGCACTAAAAAACAGCTTGCAATCAATGAAAAGTTGTTGCAAAGTTTTAGTTATTTGAAGTTTGGATTAGTATGACTTTGGTGGCGCTGTAGTATGGCTGGCGATTAGAATTTGTTTGTTTGTTGATAGAAACGTCACTTTCATTGTAACAAGTTACAAATAGCCGGTAACAATTATTATTTTCGACCGCCCTAGGTAAGTAACAATTAGTTAAATGTTTTATACATTACCATTAGTTACATTTAGTAAACGAGATTGATGCACTTCAGGTTAAACGGTTGAATTTTTTGATTTCATTGAAAGTTCTGCATTCAAACACACACACACACACACACACACACACACACACACACACACACACACACACACACACACACACACACAGCATTTTCAACCACGATTTTGAACAAACTTAAACTAAAACATTCTATTATCGGGTCGGAACGTATATTGGTATTGTTTTCAGGCGTTAGTTACCATTCTTAAACAATTTTGGAAGTCAACTGACTGTCGGTAAGTGAATATATTCAATTTTAAAAAGTATTGTCGCATATGTTAATGGAACTAGTGCACTAAATGCGACCATACTTATTTATCCCGTGCTGTTTTAATTTATTTCAAACAAATATTTAGTTTGGTAAGAACATAATCAAAATACGCGGTATATTTTTCAATTTGTGGTGGCATTTGCGTCTCATTATTATTTGTTCTTAATACATTTTGCGTTAAATCTTTTAGTTCAAAATGGCGCAATCAAAAAACGTTTACAACCCGTCGACAAGTGAGCTTAGAAACTCACAATTTGGAAGCGAAAAAGTACTTCGTTGGATCCAAGATTCAAACAGCACAAGTTACGATAATTATCTACCTAATAGTCAGGAAGATTTGTTTGCTGATAGTGAATGGAGTTCTCAATCTCAATCGGAAAATCACGGCGTAAATTTAGAATTTGTTGTGCCAATGCCACCCATAGCCAAACCGAAACGATTCACGCCAATTGTCATTACACGAGCATCATCAACCACGAGATCGCAAACGCACTCACAATTGCAATCATCGACAATTAACCGTTCAAACAGATATTTTAACGCATTTTACAATTGCCATTTTGACTATTCATACGACTCATCTGACGGTTACAATCCTGGTTTTAATCCATCGCGTTGCGATTTAAACGCATCCTTCGAAAGCCAGACTACAAATATTTCGGATATGCAAATTATAAACACGTCATTTCAAAATGTTAACAACTGTTTGGAGATTTTAAGTATATATTGTGATAGTATTGAGACGAATAGGCAAGGCGACAGTCTCGTAAATGGAAGTCAACAGAGCCAAGCGCAAAGCGTACAAGTTGATGATTATTTTTACGAACAACAAACAGCCATTTTCAATGAATTACCCAAGCGTCCGTTTAATGAACAATCGATTGATATGACTCTCCCTTTTACCGATATTCCAAAGTTTATTACGTTGGTCAATGAAGAGAATCAACTATTCCTAAATGAATCCAACATCAATGAGTACATTGATAGTCAATTACTTGCATCGCAAGCTGATTTATCGGTAAAAGTAGTGACGGATCGTAACATGGACATTGACGACGCCCAACCAAAACATGTACAGATGCTACAAAAAGGCCTCAATATGATTTTCAAAGATACTTCCTATAAGAGCATCAACAAGTTCCAAAAGGTTTCGATGGAGATTACGAATGACCGAGCGCAGTGCCGCATCCGCGAGATATACTCAAAGTTACACGACGATATTAAAAATAGAAAGAAACCTGCTGTTGAAGTGAGAAACACGAATGATTGGAAGAATATGGTGTACGAAGATGGCATATTGAGTGTGAAAAGAAAGGAAATATCGAAATATTCTCGTTTGAAATCACGCAGCGCTTTGGTTTTGTACATGTTGCGGAAAATCTACGGCCTTTTGGTACTCAACACGCAATTGACGAAGAGATCCATTTATTACCAACTGAAATCGTTGATGCCCAGGTATCAGTTGACCCAAGCCGATGTCAACTACGCAATTAACATCGTCAGTTGTATGGTGGACACTCCGCTCTGGAATTTGAACGTTCTCTCGACGAGTAAAGGCCTTGTTTATGGCGATTTAACATTGACGATTGGGAATACTGAGATTCAATGCAAAGCACAGAATGGTACTTCAATTCCAATGGATTTGAATGATTTGCAGAAAGTTGAGTCTTCCGCTTACTTTATTCTCATCGTCGAGAAGGACACCGTGTTTCAGAAGCTTTTGACCGATGATTTGCCGAATAAGTTATCGAGAAATTTCATTCTTATCACGGTAATACTAATATTTAGCGATACATATAAACAAAAATAAGTGTAACAAATAATAATACTTTTAGGGGAAGGGATATGCTGATGTAGCAACCCGCCGATTCTTACATATCCTTTGGAAACTATTGGAGATTCCCATGTTCATTGTAGTTGACGCAGACGCGTATGGCATCGAAATATTTTTAAGCTACAAGTTTGGAAGCAAAGTAAGAATACTTTTGTTTTTATCTCTAATTGCTTTAGATTTGATATACACACTCTTAAACAACTCGTAATAGTTCAAAAGTACTCATTTATAGTCTTCTTGTATTGCTTTTCAGAATACGTCATTCTTATCCGAACACTTATCATTGCCAACATTGAAATGGCTCGGAGTATTTCCATCCGAACTGAATGCATATAAAATTCGCACATTGCCCTTATCAGGGAATGACGTTAAGAAGTTACGATCAATATTAACGCGTCCGTATTTCGACAATGGGTTAAATATAACGATCAAAAAAGAAATTGATCTGTTGATTAAAAATAAAAAGAAATGCGAGATTGAAGGATTATTTCAAAGCAACCGTTTCTTTGCTAACAGTTATTTGCCTAATAAGTTCTTCCAACGCGATTTTATATAATTTTCTCGTTTTGTATTTATGTACTTAATTTAACTTCTTGTTAAAGAAAAGATTGATTAGTTTTTATAGTTCGACTCAAAGTCTTTGTTATTGTTAAAAGTTAAAGAAGAATATGTTTAATTGTTATTTGATTTCTAATATTCTATAATTATAATCATACAAATAATAGCTGCTTTCGATAAACCACTCTCAAAGTAACTCACTACATCAAGGATATCGAAAACAGTTTTATGGTGTATTCGCGTTGGACGCGTAGGCGCTTATAAGCGCATGAAACTTGTTCGCGTTGGAGAAGTGAGCGCTCATAAATTAATTCATGGTATTACAGAACGCACAAAATCCAAAGCAAACAAAAAATAGCGCTTTAAGCGTCTAAGGCTGTATTCGCGTTGGACGCTTGAACGCTTTACAGCACTATTTTTTGTTTTTCGCTTTGGAATCTGTGCGTTCTGTATTGCCATGAATCGATTTCTGAGCGCTCACTTCTCCAAAACATCCAACGCGAACGCGAATACAGCCTGAGTGAGACAAACTTCAAACTAAAACAGATTTGAAAGCAAAAAGTTTTATTGTTTATTTCTCGTAAAACTATTGTAAGAAAAGATAGTTATTTTATTGTTTAAATGTAAAGTGTTCAGTGTTAACTACTGAAATATTTTATTTATGTTCACGTTTGCACGAATTCAAGTTTTAGTTTTGCGTTAAATTATTGATATAAACAATTACCATGAGTTTTAAGTTTTATAATGTAATAAGTAGCACCTTTCAATTTACCCACTTTCCAAATGACACAAAACTGTGGTATAGTTGAACTTGGTGCATAGCATTGAGAACTTCAACATATCACATCCCCAGCCACGGGCAGGGCCGGATTATGCCTATCGTAGCCGTAGGCCCTAGGCACTTAACTGAAATTTTTTATTGGTGACAAAAAAAACGCTCTCAAGTCTCAATAAAGCAAATCTCAGTCTTTGTCGGCCCTCCAATTTTCATCTCATCAATCTTCGTAGGCCCTAGGCACAGTGCCTAATGGATAATACAGCCCTGGTCATGGGGACAGTCTTCGGCGTTAATAATATTGAATTGAAAATAAAAACAACAAAACTGTGGTACAGTTGAACTTGGTGCATAGCATTGGCCATTGGGTGCTACCGAGTGGTTTGGTTAATAAACATTTCCGCGATTCTTTGGAAGTGATAAAGTGAACTCGATGAAAATTATAAGTATCACATTTATTATTGTATTTTATGTTCATATTCGTGACTTGAAACCAATCGAGTATCATTTTAATCGTTTCTGAGTATACAATCAATAGATAAACAATACGAATTATATGAAAATTAACACCATTGTATGTTTAAAAACGAAAAAGAAATTCAAACCTACAAGGTGAGTATGGCTGCTATCTTCGTCTCTCACCTTTTTGTGTTTTCCGTTTTTCTTTCTTATCTTCTTTCATCTGTTTTTGTTTCTCCCTGTAGATATGAAGAAATGAATTTATTTTTTGTGAATAATTAAATATCTTAAAACATGCCTATCTTCCTTGTCCTTTTCCTTCTTCTTCTGTGATTCTAATCTCGCATTCTCCCTTTTTTCCTTTTCAGCCTGAGCTACATTATACGCATTTGTATTCTTCTGCATGCTGCTCTTACTGCCTTCATGAACATGTACTCCGTCACCTTCTTCGTCATCGTCGTCCGACATTTGACTGTATTGTGCTAGAATAGCCTCCCGAATCTTCTTCTCTTCCTCCGAATAGTTTTTCTGTTTCGTTTGCAAGCAGTGTTTGTGAGTTAGCTCTTTCAGTTTCATATCCACGTCGATTGGTTTGCATTGTCCAGGTGGTGGTTCCTTATTTTTGAATTTCAACCACATATCCATTATTTCCGTACATAATTCATTGATACTTTGCTAGAAATACAAAAGTCCTTGCTTCGGTATTGAGTTTCGGTTGTTCGGGAGTTATTAATAGAACGATTTATGCACAGATTTATGTGTGAAATTGAAATATTTGAAATATATAGAGAGCTAGCCATTGCACTTACGTTTTCGACGATTTCACCTAGGAGATCTTGCAAGGCTTCGTTCTTCTCATCCGTTGTCTCGTCACCATCCAAGATACCCGTGATATAATCACCGAACACATTCTCGTCGGTGTTTAAATCTTTTAATTTGTTTCCAAGCCAATCGGAAAATTCTGCTAATGCGAACGCCATGATGTTGAAGTAAATGAGGTTAAATTAAAATTTTGACAGACGTTGTGTGCCTTGTGTTCACGTGTGGTGGCGTTTTAGTGAAACAAATCGAGTGTTCCATGATGACGTCACGGAACTAATTTTAAGCACGTGATCCAGACCACTGTGGCAGATAAAAGCGCAGCCAAGGTTCCAATTCCCTTCGTTCGAGTTCTCGTTGTGAACGCAAACAAATATACGAACTCGAACGAATACAATTGGACCCTTGGATGTGCAGAGGTGTTCCAATTGTACGGCATAGTGGTCCGGATCAGCAGTTCCATCATAAGGTCAAATAGGTCATCCGGGGGACAAGGAACATTTCCATTTGTAATAATTTTTCGAAATGTTACATTCCCGATTGAATGTAATTTTACGTTTAGTAGTCAATGTTGTTTGTCTGTCTTTTGTTGTAAAGTAAATTTCAGCGAATTAGTAGTCTTAATTGAGAAATTTGCAACAAGGACTAGAGGCAAAGCTGTCAATTCCATACTACACGGAATTAACCGGAACTACTCCGAGCAGCTTAGAAGTGAAATCAGAAAGCGTCCAAATAATTAAAATGACGTGGTCACCACACAATCAAACAATCGACTGACTACGAAATTTTCAAAAAAGCGGAAATATTTACAATAACATTAGCTGTGCTTTATTCAGACTAAACTAACTCAGGTCATTTCTAGGCCACTCAGATAAACTCACTTGTTAATAAAACACTTCAGACTCAAAAGTTGAATAAAACAGCGTCCAACTGAGTGGTTCCGAGTTACTCTGAATTTACAGTGAATAAAACACAGCTATTACAATGGAGTCTACAATCACGTAATACAATACGAATTAGTTATTATTTTGTAAAAACTAAAAACAAAAATATTTAATAATAAAAAAAATAAAACAAAGTTGCATAATAAAAGACAAACTTGAATCATTTTCCAGGGTGTTACGGTGTTACCATACGAATAACAATAACACAATAATACTTAAAAAGTGATTCTAGTTATTTATAAAGAACACAATATTTTTTTTTCAACCGTTAAGTGAATAAAAAAGGAACACTCAGTCATATTTCGTCACATATTCAACTTCATTACTCACCCAATTTGCTAATTATACTTCGTTTCAGCTCATTTCTAATCTAAATATTTAATTTAATTAATTACATAATTAGTTTTCCCTCATTAAATCTTTCCTAACCGTGCTTACGCAAAAGTCCTAACCTTCATTTAAGTCAAACAGTAAGTAATTCTACGAATTATTTTATACAAATAGAGCCTAAATAAGAAAGTTTTGAACATTATCGATAATCAATTCGTTTAAATTTGAATACCATCATTTTGAATGCACGTTTTTACAATATATATGTATGTAAACAGTATAAAAGTACAAAAAATCCCAAAAATATAGAATTTTGACATTAATTTCATTTTTTTTCTTGTTAAATATTTAGTTTTATGTTTTATTATGTTAGCTAATTGTTTACCTGCATGAGAGCACAATTTTTAGGTGTTTTTTTTTATATTTTTACAATGTGCACGTATTTTTTTGTTGTTGTAATATACAGTGTGTCTAGGTGAAATTGCAGATTTCGCAATTGTCGATTTTTCGGATTCATACATAACCTGAAAATTCGATTATTGCGCCACCTGGAAAACAATGTTTGTTATAACTTATAATGTTAAAACAAAGGTTATTTGTACATAAAACGTCACTTTTACGCATGTAACATTCTTTAACGAATTATCAATAGCTTCAGCACGAAAAAAAAAGAATGATTATAATAGTATTATTAGAAACAGACAATTTAAAGTCTGACTAGGACTTATTCAATTAATGAATTAATAATTACTTATTATAAATTAATTATAATTAGTTAATTAGATATATCATAAATTTTCATATTTATATTTTATATCCGCCTTTCTAAAATCTATTCATCAATTTTACATTAGAAAATAATCAAAATAATCAGCCTTATTACATCATTTTCTTTTTCAATTTAATAGTTATAATAATATTATTCATAATCCAATTTGAAGATAACTTTTAAATTTAGAAGGATTTCCATTAAAATGTAAATTTTGTAAATATGTTTGTTGTAAATGTAAAAAACGTAGTATAAAGGATGATTACTTATACAGATTATAAGAATAAATATATACAAGCACCTAATAAATGAATTACATATATCAATTGTCAATAATGAAAGTCGCACTTTTATGTTTTCACGTGTAATTTCATAAATTTACTAGTCTAACTATACTGGCGCGTATCTGTTGTGTGCAATTAATAAATTAATTAATATACACATTTACAACATTATAATTTTAATGTTTGTTCTGTCAATCAATTGGGTTCGTATCATTCAGATTAAAATCACTCAAATGTCCAGTTTTGACATATTAGGTTATCAATCTGTCAATGTGACACTTTGATATTTGTCTAAATAAAACGAACACGAACAGTATTAAGGAGCCCATACACGGTCCGGAAATCCTCTGCAGAAAAACTGTGCAGTCCTAGTCGAAGTCTCAGACAGATTGTTCAATTCTCAACAGGCCGCCTGAACAAATCTTTGGACTGAACAGTCGGCAAATCTGCCCAGTTTTTTACCAGACGCTAGGAGAAAACAGTTTTCCCTTAGAGTTAGAGCATTTCCGGAGTGTGTATGGGTTCCCTTAACCATGAACTGCACATCCCGATTAAAATACGAATGAAATATTTACGTGTTAATGTTGTGAGTGTCAATTAGTTTCATATTTTTACCTTTTTTTTTTACATGTAAACAATAAAAGTGTATCATCAATTACAGAACACATAATTTCTAGTATCATCCCTGAGATCTGAAACTTATGTACTAATAAAAATAAAGTAGTTGCGATTTCCGATTGCGCTACTCATATTTTCACTTTATTTCTGTTCGTTCGTTTTATCAGCTTCAGTTTTAATAAACAAACATGTGTTTAAAAAGTCCAAACCAACACGTATTTGTTGAATTTAAAATGTACACAAACAAACACGTCAATTAATCGTTAGCAAGTCCGTCATTGTTCGAACACTTTTTCTTTATAATTATTAATAGCTTAATAGGATACTTTAAGTACTAATTGCTTGTTTTAGTTGCAGTCGATGCAATTTAAGTTTAGTATATTTACAATTATTTTGTACTTGTCGTTGTGTTGAATTATTTTCCGATGATGACAGGGTTATTCATGAAATATTATTGTGCCCCTCAACTATTTGGTGGTTTCGAATGTGAATGCGGCATGTTGTGCGGATGGTGATCGGTTCTTATGACCATCTAAAAATGTAAAAATTATGTAGCCAAAACTTGAAGGAATTACAATTTTCATCTTAAATGTTAATTACGTGAAGTAATGGACGAAAGAAACGAAAAAGTTGAAGAATGAATCCGCTCGTTTTTAACGAAGTATAAAACGATTTAATTATGAACCAATTAAATGAGATTTATGATAATTTAGTGCAATTTGATTAATATTATTAATTGTTTTATGATTATTCAAGTTTTCAAAGACACGAGCATAAATTGAAAATATCTAAAGCAATAGCAACAAGTATAATAATGAAGAGATGATTTATGTCCGGACATTAATCATCAGAGATTTTATCTATTTTGCGTTCATAATATACCAATTAGAATACCCAATGAAGTTAACTAAAGTATGAAATTAAAGCATTCCATGGCTCGGTTCTTTAATGTTGCCTTAAGACAACTAGTTGCATAAAGTAAATCGAATTCTGGTAGGAAACTGTAATCGTCGATCGTCGTTTGAAAAATGTCATATTCTTTTAAATATGCTTTTCTTGATTTTTCTGGTGGTATTTTATTTATACTGTTTGCTGCCGCTTCACGAATATTGGGGGGAGTGCAACTTAAATCATTCTTCATTATAAATGTTATTAAATTCACTGATTTCTCGTTAATCGTTATTTTTAAACACTGCTACTGTCACCTTCAAACGTCGACCATTTTGAGCAACGCAATTTCGGTTGCTTACCATACACTTTAGAAATGTATTTTTTATTTGCTTTGTCCATTTTTATTCTATTTACAGTTAGAATCAGCGCAAAATAGATAAAATAGTATAAGAAATTCATGCGTAAAGACGCATTATAAAACTCGTCCATTGGAAAACTCGCCTTCGGCTCATTTTCCATACTTGAGCTCCGTTTTATAATATAGCGTCTTAAAGCACTTATTACTTAACATACTATTAGGACACTTAAACGGACATTACTCGGTTTGTGTATTTTGGCACTAAATCAGCCAGGGCCGGCCTGATTAAGCGCGGGGCCTTACTTATAAATCATGCTTGTGGGGCCTATTAAACTCCACTACAAAAATATTAAAAATATTGTCTTCCTTTAAGTGCAGCAAAATTGTCCAAAATGCTATCGCGCGTGGTTTTCGTGTGCCTCGGGCCGGCCCTGAAATCAGCGTTTCTCCCGCACCACAAGACATTTCTGAAGTGTCGTATCTACTTAAATGTCCTAAACGACGTAAAAGGAAACTTTCCCCCGCTTATCACTATAATTCCAAAATAATTCGGTTTTATTCTTTTATGTCTGTCTCATAAATTGATCGATTATTTTTCGTTCGTCTGTTTGATTGACTAATAATTGTAAGTTATACCTGTTGCTGTTGTGAATTGGGTAGTTGCATCGGAGACGAATTATAGTATTGATTGGTATTGAACCTATGCCCGCGACTCGTCGCTGCCTCCACGCTCTGCCTATTAAATCCACTGCTGGCGTAATCAGAAGAAGATTGTCTACAAGTCAAATGCATAATAATAACGCTCACACGGCTCGACAGTAACTGCAATGCGTCGAGCGTCAAAGTTTTAATTCACAAAATGAATAAAATATGGCGATGAATGAAATGTGACAGGTACAGGGAGGACAATAGAAGCGTTAAAAAGCGGAACCCCAAATCTCCCCCAAAAAATGCAGAGAACTCTCAGAAGGTGAGATGATTATTAGCCGTATGAGAAGTATTACGATGCGTTAAGAAGTGTATGGCATAGTGTGTGATAAATTAAGCGCTAGTAAGCGTTGCTTGCGTTATAGACGTCTAACCTAGGACTTGGTTGGGGTGGCTGCGTGCCAGCTGGACTGCGATGCGAATGGGGATACGCGTCCGGCGCTATGCCATTTTCCATTGCTTGTGGATGTTGAGGGACACCCTGAACGTGAGGCGGATAGCCGCTACTGTGTCTTGGTCTCGATGCTTCCGCGTGGGATACAGCCGGGTGAATATTATTTACTGAAAAATTATGTACATAAATTAGTAGTTTACCTAACAAGGTTGGAAAGTGAATGTTTTCTAATCGAGTTAGATACACTACTTTTCCTTCCCATCGGAACATTAATAAAATGCGAAATTAAACGATTTTGACACAAATTGCCGTAGGAAAAATAATTAACTTTGACATCTTTGTTTCATTTCTTTAGTCCTTTACCTGTATGTGGATGATTTGATTGTGGTGTCGCTGGTGGAGTTAAAGGTATCGCCAGTCTTGCGTTAACAGCTAGTAGATGATCGCGTCTTTGCAGTAACGAATTGACGTGTTCCTCAAGGCGAAGATTTTCCGCTCTTAATTGATGTAGGCATGATAATAACGATGCAACTGGAAATAATAAGCGCCAATCAATCAATAAAATATAGCATATTTTCGACTTACTGTCGAAATGTTGCGCTTGTTCCATTAAAAACTGAGATCCTTGCTCCCATTGTCGTTCCAATAGTTGATCAAGTGTCTGCGGTATCGTTCCTGTACCACCCAGCATTGACGACAGCCCGCTACCACCTGATGCCGTACTAGAACCACCAACACTACTTGATCTCGCCTAAAAAAAAAACAAACGATGTTTATTTATAAATTTATTAAAATTATCGTGACATCGTTCAGTTGCAATCGGAAACTAAGACTTACGGAGGCTATAACTCGATGTTGTAAAGGTGGTCCAACCAGATTCGAGCTGTCATTCGAACTAAATATGCTGTGCGCTTCTAATTCCGAATTCAAATGATCCGTCATCTTCTGCGCCATGTTGGAGCTCATATTTAATTGATTACCCAACATGTGCGGCGCGTTAACACCATTTTGAAACCTTAAGCAAACAATTAAATTCAGAACTGCACCGAAAATAAAAATAATAGTTATGCAACCCAATCAGCAATTAAGTGTCAAAGCATAACAATTATTTATACAATCCATTGCTGCTTTCGATTTGCCACTGTAAACTACTCGGAGTAGTTGATAGAGGTATACCGAAAGCAAGTTATATAAAATACATACAATTTTAAACTGTCTTTACTATCCTTACTGCAATGGCCACTAGCAGCCACTGCTTGTGCTTGCGCCTGAGCCAGCGCAGCAGCAGCTTGAGCGGCTTGAGCCGCAGCAGCCGCTTGTGCAGCAAGCTGTGCATTACTTTTCCGGCCGCGTTTCTTTACCGTAGTCATCGGCGCAGCACCCAAACTCTCCGAACTAGGGCTACTCGGCGGCGAATCTTTAATGCTCTCCCTATTCTGCGCCAAGTTCACAAACGTCGTCGTACTACTACTACTACTACTATTCGTTTGTGGCGGCGGTGGAGGTGTGCTCAGCACCTTCGCCGACTTCTTAACGCTCATACTGCTACCCATCCCTTGCATCAGTCCATTCGATCCGCGTTTCTTTGACTTTGCCTTTTCGACTTTCTCCGCTGATTGCGATCGCGATCGTTTCATCGGTTGCTCCGGATCGACCAAATCGACAATGGGCAGCGAATTGGTTTGCTTTTCGTAGGCGATCTTAAGACCGCCGCCGGTAAGTTCCGATGTTATCATTTTGATGCTGGTTTCCGGAAGGTCGGTCGTATTGAAGATCGGTGGTGTTGTGTTGACGGTCGTAGGCTTGGGTTTCTCGTCGGGTAACGGAATATTCGGGATACTCGGTGATACACTTAAAGTGTTCGGCGGTCGTGGCGATAAACTTGTATTATGCAATGGTACAGAAACGACAACCGAATTTAATTGCGTGTGTGTTGGTACTGATTGTATAATTGAATGAGTACTTGTACTTGGTGGTGGTGGCGGCGGTGTTGCTAGCGATTGAGGCGTATGAATGGCAGTGACAGGTGGTACGCTACTAAGAGTGGCAGTTTGCGGGATTAAATTCTGAATGGTCGTCGTCGTTGTCGTCGTATAAGTAGTTAAGGCTGCTTGTTCCGTCAATGAAGACGACGTTGTTATTGTTGACGACGAAGAGGAGGAAGAAGAAGTTTTAATCTTTTTCTTTTCAACTTGAACACTTGATTCAGTACTTTCTTTCTTTAAACCACTGGTTTCACTCTCTGCGACGATACTTGGCGTCGGTGTACGCGAATTTGCTTTACGTTTCTTACCCTTTTCCTTCTCCTTTTCCTTCTCAACCTCAACGCGTTCCTTAACGTCTTCCTTTTTCGTTGAAACTTCAGTCTTTGTTTCGGTCGAGTCGTACGTTCCACTCTCCTCCTTGGCACTACTTTTACTAACACTTGAACTACTTGTCTTTACTTTATCGTTCTTTGTATTACTACTGATGCTTGTTGACGATGACGACGACGACGACGACGTGCTGGTATTTTTCGTATAAGTCGATGAGGATGATGACGTCGATGATGAAGTAACTTTCGTACTAGTTGGCACTTTGTTTAATGAACTTTTGCTACCGACTGACGATTTCCTTTTACCTAGCGACGATGATGTCGTTGTCGTTGTTGCGGTTGTTGACGATGACGACGTCTTGTTATTATCGGTTTCTTTCTCTGAACTTGAATCAGATGCTTGATTTTCGGATGAAATTGGTTTATAGGGTGGTATTGTTTTTACATTTCCTCCCTTCTTCTACAAATAAATAACAAACTTAATAGTATTATTCAATTATACCCTCTCAATAATTAATTAAGTGGTGATGTAAATTAATACGAATTGTGGTAACGCACCAGTTTACTATAATGATGCTGGCAGTATCCGCAGTACTTAACGTTATCTAAATAATTGCCGGCCTCTTCGCACAGAAGGCCCAAACTTTGTGCGCACGTCACGTGAAATTGCTGTTTACAACCAGACTTGTTGCATTGCATGCAAGCGCCGACGCTAGCGTTGGTGGGTTTTCCGTTTTGTTCGCATATGTAGCACACCTACAACCAACAATTTACTCAACTATGAAATACCTAAAGTAACTTCTTCATTAAGGGTGCATTCAATTTAATGCTGCAGAACACAAAACTGTTTGATTTTTACACTCGAGTAGTGTAAGTTCGGCAGTTCGGTTTAAGGTAGTGTGTGAGAAAGATAACTATAAAATAAATAAATCTGATTGGGTAATCACTGCAAAAACGACGATGCCTAAAGGCATTCAAGAGCTGTTCCGCACTGCCTTATAGCGTTTTCCATTTATTACACTGGTGTAAACTAGTGTGGACTGTTCTTGCACTGACTTGAATCATTTATAAGTCAGTGTACCAGCTTTAACACTGGGTGGTACACTCAGTGCAGATTCAGGGCAACTTATTCACACCGTCTCGAGGAGGTCGTGGAGCAAACCAGTGCAGTTAGATATATGTCTATTGCAGGTTACGTTTTGCGTTTATACCTATTACGTACCACATTTACTATTTACACATTAATTGTTGGTAGAAAAGACTGCAGCGTAAATTGACGCCTTGTGCTACTGCTCCCAATAGTCTTGTCCAATAATCTTCCGTTTCGCTGTATTCTGTTGTTTATACCTGAAACCCATGATTGAATATTTTCTAAAATTTAACTAAGGAAATTGCATTGCTCTGATTAGATTAACGAAAGTGAAAATTTGAATGCAATATTTTGATTAAAAATTACGTTTTCTACCTGTTGAAATTTATTTTCGTAATCCCTTTCATGTTTCCAAGTTGAAATTACAGTATTAAGTAAATGGAAACGGTCTGAAGGGGAGGACAAGACTAATGCGGGCAATAGTA
>JARJEB010010270.1:0-36651 GCA_030264535.1 Liometoxenus newtonarum | reverse complement strand
TAATTTAGGTAATGTAGGTTATCTGTCATCCGTCTGTCAGAATTCCAGTCGTCCAAATAAATCGTTATAAATTCGTAAATAACAACCACTGAGTTCCTGAAACAGGTGGTTGGGAAAGTTCTCTCTGATTGGTCAACTTAAATTGCTTCCTGTTTAAAAACAGTGCTTCCCTGAACATTTTGGTATTGGACTTTCTTACTCAGTTTTTCATGTAGAATCTGCCATTTTCCGCTGTATTGTTTGGTCTGGGACACCCTGTATACGAAAAGTCAAACAAGACTACTGATGATTTATTAATGGAGTGTCTGATGTCTAGGCACAATTTTTGGATATCATAAGTTTCAATCGGTATAATTCCTGGTACAGAAACGAAGGTCGTTTGGACATGATCATTAAGAACGTTGTAGACGAAGCGAAAGGATGGCGAGAAAAACATGGAAAACCTGTGTTGATGTCTGAATATGGTGCTGATACTATGGAAGGACTACATGTGGTAAACATTTTTTCTGCTTGTACTATCACCTTTCACGCTTCATTAGTAATATTTGCTTAAAATTTAGACACCCGCATATATTTGGTCCGAAGAATATCAAGTCGAAGTCCTAAGCAAACATTTCAAAGCGTTCGACCAACTGAGAAACGAAGGCTGGTTCATTGGTGAATTCATTTGGAATTTTGCTGATTTCAAGACGTCACAGAGTAAGTATGTTTTTACAATAGATTATTTAAGTACGTCTCTGACTGTGACTGTGGAGTCGAATGATTCGAATGATGATAATGAATATTTAATATTCTTATAAGAAGCCGTTAGATTCGAATTTTGAAGAGTCAATAAAAAAACTTTACTAATTACACATTTGTATACCTAATAGGCAACACATTAATAAATAATTATTACAATATTAATTTATAAATAATGATGACTTCAACTATTTACATACAGTTTATCTTTTCAAATCACTGTTGTAAGTTGTAAGAACACAAATAATGTTGAATATATTCTTTGTTCGTAATAAACTGTCTGTATATATTTAATAACTATGATAATTGATCTTAAAACTGAAAAAGTATAAAAAATATTTTGCAAATGTGCAGATGTGCGCATTATAAATGATTTCCATGTGTTGATAATTATAATTTTATTTTCCAATTTTCAGAAACAACGCGCGTTGGTGGAAATAAAAAAGGCATCTTTACGCGTCAACGTCAACCCAAAGCAGCCGCGCATCTATTGCGCCAACGATATTTCCATCTTGCCCGAGAATTATACAACGCTACCTTGCCTGCTGATATTCAACAATATGTAATAGACACGAATGAAACTCATTTTATTGATGAATTGTAAAGTAAATCAAATTTTCCAAACAACCATTTTATCTAAGTATTTTGGAAATACGCATGTTTTTGTATCAAATACTCTTGAATTCAAAAAAAAATTGACAAAGTAAAAATAAAGTGGTTGATTGATAATTGCAAACAACTCAATATATACTCGTAACTTATCATTTAATGGAGCCGTGAAGTACTCCTGCGCTTCAAGATTTGTCGCAATAAATTGAGTACTTACTAATTCACTGATTAGATCTTAGATATAATAAAGGTAGTTAATTTATAATATTATATTATAAAAGTAATTGATCACACCTAAATTTATTATCAATTAATAGATTATAGATAAGTATTGATTTCATAGCTAGTTTGGTTCTGAACAATAAGATACTATTAAAAATGCTTTCTGAAGAAGGAAAGTAGGTACTAAAGATAGTGTATGATCATTGATCAGACAAGACAAATTCAACTATCAGATATTAATGTAAAAGGAAAAAATGTTATCTATGGACCTATGCTGTTGACATAGACCCACCTTTACTAGAACTCAAATATTGTTACAACAAAATAAGTAAGTTTTTGCACAACTAGTTGGTGATAACTTGTTTTTGTAACTGAGAGTAAATAAATAAAAGATAGTGCAGATGCAAATATAGGCCATAATATGTAAACAACAAGAAATGACAGACAGACAGAATCAATGAGAATTGACATTTGTTTTGGGCATAAAATGGTTTTCGGTCACGGCGCGTCTGTAAGAGACACACCAACAACTCGCATATATACTCTCTAGCTAGCACTAGCTAGTAGCTTCACTTATAACCTAATAGCCTGGTTCTATAAAAAGGGGCTACACTGTGACAAAGCGACGCAGTGCTATTAGTGTTGTTAGCCGTGTTAGCTACCTAACAACCTAGAGCAAACAAAATCAAACCGAACTAAAACTAAACGAACTTCAAACGTTTCAAAAGCTTATTGTCGTTATTGCTTACTCTTCCTTCAACTTTAGTGACTGACTAGTCTAGTAAACACACAAAGTCGTAAGTGAACTAAGTATATGACTTGCTACAAGAACACAACTTACTAATGAAACAAGCGCATTCAACAACAACTTTACTTAATTTAATTTAAACAAGGGAAAAGTTTTGAAAAGAAATTACTACCTTTTTTTTTTAAATAGTAGAGTACCTACGTAAAAGAAAAGAGAAAAGCGTGGAAGAAGGAATACTTAATAAGGTGAGCAGATTTTCATTCGCATTGACTAATTAACTAATTTTGAACTAATAAAATCACAAATTATAATTTGACACTTTAATTGGGACACATTATTGATCAAATGAAAATAAATTAATAATTATGTATGATTTATAGCACTGAAAATAAATCTTTTTAACAAGAACTAGAAAACTATAAAAAGTAAAAACGTTAAAACAAATAAAAATATAAAAAAAACTTTATCTAATTTGAATAAATTTACTAAATTCGCTCAGTCAACTTTACACTTAAAAAGTGTAATGATTAATAATATTTCATAGCTCACAAAATAAAAATCGACAACCATTAGAAAATGAAATCACCAACAAATTACCTAAGTATAAATAATAAACTATTAGAATTAGGTAATATTAATAAATATACAGAAATATTTGATTTATTTATGTATATATACATATATAATATATACATATATAATAGATTAACTAAAAGTTTTTGTTGCTTTGTTATTGGTGATGTTGTTTTGTCTTTTATTATTTTGTATCTTGTATTCTTGGACTGCGTTGTATTATTGAATATTACCTTATTCAGTTTTTTGTTCCAAGTTCGAAAGTTCGAAAACACACATGACAAGTTTGTTAAAAACATTTTTGTAACGCATTCACGCATTTGTTTCAATGTGATAATAAATAAAATGTTACAAGCTGTAAAAATGATCAACAAGATAAGCGAGATGAATATCATAACGAAATGAATCGGCATGCCTCTTTTTACAGTTACAACATATTCTCAATATAATTTTACATATATATTTACACGTATTTTATGTAATAACAAATGTGAAAATAAATATACCAGTAATCAAGTGGTTAGCAACAAATCAACAACAAAAAGCTCTTTATTCCGCAGGAATACTAGAATAATAAATAAATACAAATAGTATTCGAAAATAATAAAATAATAACAAACTTATGAATCTGGTCCTAATATTTAAACTTTTGCTATTGAAAATAAGCTATTGAAAAATAAAAGTGAAATTCAAAGATTTTCGAAATAGAAATATTTTAAAAGACCAATTTAAATAGTTTAAACTATTTTGATATTTATTTTCAAATAGTTTTATAACAAATAACTATTTTCAATTTCAATTTGAAATACTTGCATAGTTTCGAAAACTATTTGACCCTAAACAGATTGGAAAAACTATTTTAAATTAAATTTCATGATATAAATTTGCAAACCAACAAGACCAAGCCGTCCTGACCATATAGACCAACAAGACCAATCTTTTTTATGTCTCGCCCTTCATTTGAACACCTTTTTAGTTTAGCCACTGTATGCACAACCACAATTTGTCCCTAGAACAGCGGTTCCCAACCGTGGGGTCGCGACACACGAGTTCAAGCATCGCATCGCATTGCATTAGTTTAGTTAGTAAAGATTACATTAAAATTATATGTTATTATTTAGTTTTCTTTATTTTCATTTTAATAAACAAATTTAAATTTGAAGGGGGTGGCAGGTTATATATCCTAAGTATTAGAAAAGGGGTCGCAACTCGAACAAGGTTGGGAACCCTAGAAGAAACCCTCAGAAATTCTCTGGGTGACAAAAATTTCGAAATACTTAACGTTAATTAAATGTGATTTTAATATTTAAGACAAAAACTAACATTTAAGATTTAGCTTAAAACATTCACCGGAAGTTGACTGCAAATCTGTTATTTTAAATCAAACACCCCACATATTATTACATTTTTTGAAAATTCTTTCCAAGGGCTTAATAATGTCCACTCAATAAGTATGTAGATTTTATACGCCTAAAAATACTATTTAAATATTTTCATTTTAAATACTTTCTGAAATAAGTCCTATTTATTTACTATTTAAATAGTTTTCGGGACTATTTTGGCAAGCCTTGCTAGAATTATTGAAACTTGTGATCTTATTTGGAACCTCTGCGAGCGCGACGAAAATGTTATATTAGGACGTATCTCAGTCAAAACAAATTATTTGGTCTTTTCAAGTGATATAAATTAATCTTTTTAGTAGGTACTTACTTATTTAAACATTTTTATTGTATACGTACATGCTTAATCGCGTATGCTGAAACAAAAAAGTAAGATTGTTTTCTTAACTGAACTGCTTACTTGCTTATTATGCTATAATTTATTTCGTTTCATACTTTATTGCATTTTGTGATTAACCCAGAGGCGGACTTAGGCATGCTCTTTATGGGCTGCAGCCCAAGGCCCTTTCGCATGCGCCCACCATGAACTTAGATACAGTGGTACGTTTTCGCTCCATGTCCGCAGGAAGCTTGATGTAAGTTGCCCATCCGCCCATCCGCTGTCGCGTTCCTGAAACTCTTCACTTTTTCATTTAATTGTTCTGTTTGACGACTGTTCACCGTCGGCGTCGGCAGGTCCATTCATAATTTTGACTTTGGTGTAGATATACCGCGAAAAGTTCAAAATTGAGTTTAACGTCGATCTTCAGTTCCTACGGAGTGCGAGACACTTGATTGCCACATTTCATCATCCAAGTATCCAGACTTTGGTCAATTGGGTAGGCCCCCAAATAGTGTTAGCCCGGGGCCCCTAAAGCTAGCGGTCCGCCCCTGCATTTACCTCTTAGCCTTATGTCCCCATATATTATATTAAATTGTAATCCTTTAAAAAACAAAAGGAAAGAAAATAGTTTGTGTTTCTAGTTTCTAGCTAAACGGATCAGGTCGACCTGCACCGTGGTGACGTGCTCATATAGCGATGTCCCAATTTCTTTTTATCCTATTTACCTGAATGAAATCAAATAGCCAGTAGCAATGACATAAAACGCTTATCACGTAACTGTTGATAAAAATAAATATAAAAGCAATTTAAATGTACAGAAAGAAAGAAAGAAAGGACACAAACATTAACTTAATATCAAGAAAAGTAAAAGTACTTGACTATATAATAATGCTACAGGAAACAAGGGCATCATCAATCGATTCCATGTGCACTTACTTAATGGGCTACAACTGATTATCGCATTGCATATATACCTACAGTAAAGAAAATGCTAATGGAACGATTGACATATTTCTTGGTGTTGACGTACTTAGTCGCGACAATCGATTGCTTGCTCTACCCCCGAGAATCTGAAAGTCGACAGGTGATACGATTGGATGGACTGTGGAACTTCGCAGTTCCACCAAGTCACAATAAGTCAATAGGTATTTACGATAGATGGTATTCGAGGGAATTAAATAAAGTAGGTATTTACTTACTCCTATTCCATGTACCTACACTTAACATTTCAATATTTCAGATTGAAAATGTCGACAGCATTTTGATGCCAGTGCCTTCTTCCTATAATGATATAACACAAGATGCCAAGATTCGCGATCATTTGGGTGCAGTATGGTATGACCGGAAGTTTTTTGTTCCAAAATCGTGGACTGGAGAACGCGTTTGGTTGCGGTTCTCTTCCGTATCATATTCGGCGCAAGTCGTATGTTTTCACTTTTAGTTTCAGTCAATCAGTAAACCAATTTCATTTTATCAAGAAATAGGTACGATTTCGTACCAAGCACATTGTTTAACTTTAGCAAACTTTTCAAATGCAATTCTAAAAATAATATTCGTGTTGCTAATATTTATTTTTAGTGGGTTAATGGTAACTTATTAATGGGTCACGAAATGGGTCACTTGCCATTCGAAGGAGAAGTCAGCGGCTATTTACTCTATGGTAGAGAAAATCATGTCACAGTTGCTTGCGACAATACATTATTGTCAACTACTGTGCCTCAAGGAAACGTACAAGAAGTCAACACGTAACGAAAACTTTCGCCCTTTCAATGTTTACTCTGTAAATTGGAAACACATTTATATTTCCAGTGACGATGGCAAGAGATATATCCAAACTTACACTTTTGACTTCTTCAATTACGCCGGAATCCATCGGTCGGTCCATTTATACACAACACCCCCACAGTACATTGAAGATGTTTCGGTAATCACAGCAATTGCCGAAGATGGTGATACAGGATTAGTTCAATATAAGATTAGTACACAGTCACAGGACACGTTGAGAGTGACTTTGTTTGATCGAGATGGGCAAAGTACAGCTTCAGATATTACAATTTCAAACACAGAAGGTCAATTAGCAATACCAAATGTAAAGTTATGGTGGCCTTACTTAATGGACCCGGAGCCAGGGTATTTATACACATTACAAGTGGAACTTTTGAATATTCAAAACGAACAGGCCATTGATGTGTATCGAGTAAAAATTGGCATACGAGAAATTGCATGGAGTAACACTTCATTGTACATGAATGGCAAACCTGTGTATTTGCACGGATTCGGTAAACATGAAGACTCTGATATTCGCGGCAAAGGTTTCGACTTTCCCACTATCATCAAAGATTTCAATTTGATCAAATGGGTTGGCGGCAATACATTCAGAACTTCCCATTATCCATATGCAGATGAAATAATGGATCTTGCCGATGAAGCTGGTATTATGGTGATTGATGAATGCCCTAGTGTTGATACTGAGTAAGTTGCAAATTTTCCATAATGAATTTTTGATCTGATATACGTACCTTTAGTCTTTTTTCCGTTCAACTATTGGAAAAACATCAACGTTCACTTTCTGAATTGGTATCACGAGATAAAAATCATCCCAGCGTGATAGCTTGGTCTATTGCTAATGAACCGCGAACACAAACTAAACTTGCAGGTGCTTATTTTGGGGCAGTTGCTAATCATACCAGAAGACTGGATCCAACAAGGCCTATAACTTTAGCTGTTGCACGTGGAGTATATGAGGATCAATCGGTAAGTTAGACATTAGATAGAGTTACATTAAATTTAAAAGATTAATCAATATTATTGAAATGTCAAGTAGTTTTAAGCGCCAGAAATTCAATTTACCCAATGTATGCTTACAGTGGCGTTAATAGAAGTTCAATGAATGTATGAAACCATCTTCATCATCTCTGTTCACCTAGTCCTAGTGCAACACCAAGTCGAACAATTAGCATCTCCTCAGTCACGGGACAGCTAGGTGTTTCGTCTTATCGAAGACTCATCAGCATGGCTTGTGAGGAGACACTAACCATTCGAGCCGATGATGCAATTTATAGTCGAATCTCCATCTATATCGGCTCGAATGGTTAGTGTCTCATCACAAGCCATGCTGATGAGTCTTGGTAAGACGAAACATGTGGACTGACAAAGACACACTTCAAGCAGGAAGTCAAAGAATGGGAAGAAAGGCAGAAGCAAGCTTACTGGAAGAACACTCCAGGGCCATAGACAGTCAAAGATGCTCATTGAGTACTCGGCAAAAAGATCCAAACAGATTCTAAGCCTCTCAAAAAGGGAAAGTAGGATTGTGACAGGCATACTCAGCGGACATTGTCAGGTGAGATATCACCTCCACAAAATAGGAAAGGCAGAGAGCGCTGCCTGCCGACTATGCGGCTCGGATGTGGAAACAACCAAACACATATTTTGTAGCTGTGCTGAACTAGAGCACAAAAGGCTTGTCTGTTTCGGAGGAGCAACCCAGACTCCAGCGGAATTAAAGGACAGGTCTGCCAAGGATATTTTGAACTTCGCATACGAAGTGGGATTCCTTGGAGAATAACTACAGAAGGGGAAGCACAATAGATCACATATGGTCGCAGTGCAGAAGGGCCATGCCCACGCCCCCCGTATAAAAAAAAGACGAAACAGCTGTCCATGGCTGAGGAGATGCTAATTGTTTCAAGTTGCTATTGCAGTAGATAAACAGAGACGATGAAGATTTAAATTCATATTCAATATTACACTAGGGTGAACATTTGGACTTTATAAGTTTCAATCGTTACAATGGGTGGTACAATAACCCAGGACGCTTGGATATGATCACATTAAACGTTATTAAAGAAGCTACTCTATGGCACGAGAAATATAACAAACCTGTATTGATGTCTGAATATGGTGGAGACACAATGGCAGGATTACATTTGGTAACTAAATATTTGAGATTTCGCACATGCAAACAAAGCGAAAGGCAACATCCCCATTAAACTAATTATTGTTTGTGTTACAGTACCCGGAATACATTTGGTCAGAAGAATACCAAGTGGCTATATTCTCGAAACACTTCGAAGCGTTTGACCACCTTAGAGATAAGGAATGGTTCATTGGTGAATATGTTTGGAATTTTGCTGATTTTAAAACTGCGCAAAGTAAATTATTTTAATCTATCAGTAACATTATTCAAAAATATATAAAATACATAAATTATTTCAGCTTATACTAGAGTTGGCGGTAACAACAAAGGAATATTCACTCGGCAACGACAGCCGAAAGCAGCAGCTTATCATTTACGTCGACGATATTTCGCCATATCAAACGAACTTTACAATGCAACTTTACCAGGTGACTTATATCTTTACACGGCAACTGTACAAAACTATCATGACGAATTATAAATAAAATGTTAAAATCAAGCAAAACTGACTTTTAATTTCATACTGATAAATACCAAACCAAACCAGTGATGGCATTTGCACCGGGTGCAAACGTTTATGCAACCAAAGAACCGGATGCAACCGGTGGATGGCATATTCGCCATGCAAACCGTGTTTACTTGTACCGGTGCAAAGCGGCTTGCAATCATTCATAAAAAACTAATTACTTATATGTTAAGCTTATCTACTTGTTGATCAGTTGTGATGTCTAAGCAGGCATTTGCAAATTCCACAAATATCGGTTCCGACATAGCTTTAGCCATTGCATGTTCAGCATTTGCTGCATCATTTACAGTGGTGAGTATTGTACGTAAATGAGGATTTGCCAATATTCCTTTTAATTCTTGGCTAGCTGACAACAATTGCAATTTGTATAATTCCACCGTATCAGCTGTAGGATATAATTGTTGTGCTGCTGTAGATTCTGAAGATTGAGCATTTTTAACGAGTAAACATTTGTCTAATCTATGTTTGTTGCAACAAGTTACTGAACAACTGAAATTTTCAAATGCGTGAGAGGTATGATGTAATTTAATTATTAATGAGTTATTAGAGCAGCACTTACTAGTAGACCAAACAAATAGGGCACTTGTATTTGCCATCGCTTGAATTGCAAATGACACAGTTCTTCGGCATTTTTTATGAAACTATTTTTTAAAAGCAACAGCCAACTGAGCCAATGAGTCTAAGGAGCCAACATGTGATATTGTAAGGTTAGGATTGTACTGCCCGATTTGTCCTTGGAATCAGTTGCAAACAAATCGGCAACTAACTATGCTTTTGTTTCGTACCTATTTAACTATTTTTCCAATCGAATAATGCGATTGGAAAATATTTCCACATGCCATAATGCAATTCGCATTATGTAAGTACATACCTTTTTAAGTACCTTTTCTCTTTTCTGTAGCTCTGCCCCAGGCAGAGGCCGATTGCAGGATGTATTAGGGGTCCGGGAAATAATTTTTATGCGGGAAATTTGCCGCATTCTCTTGTGGCGGGGCCCATCTGTCCCTGCTCATTATATTTGGATGGTTTATTGTTACCATGGGGGGTCGTTTCGGTTTTGCGCTGGAGCACGCCCGCGCGTCGTCCAGGTCGTTCCAATATTGAGGACGAACACGCTGGGTGAAACGCCCCAGGTGTTCAGATTTAACGTCCGGACGATAAAATTTCATCCCAGTCGAGACTAGGTTGAAAATCGCTCGTCTTGCGCAGTCGCTATAAGCCGTTGAAAACTAGTAAGAACATGGTATAATTTAAATTTTATTAAATTTCCAGTTTGCGAATTACGAGTTTATTTCGCTTATTTAATGAATGTGTGAGTTTTCCGATGAGTATTCAAAAGAATTTTCTAACTTTTTAACAATTTTGAATCGGATAGACATATTTTACGTCCTGACCGTTCGTGAATGGAGAGTGAATTTACTTATCCTCACTTCCCCCGTCCCTCCAACAACGTCAGCTAAATCGGAACGCGCTCCAGCTTTCAACATTGCTTGTGTCACTTTTGCCATGGCTAAACTAGGTTAGGCGTGAATTTCCCGATGGATATTTTGAAATGAAAAATGGACAAATGTGAACAATATAGTAAAGCTCCCTTTGGCTATTCAACTATATTGAACTTCAGCTCCAATCCAAATCTATCTGAATAGCCGAACGCAGCTTAAGTTGCATATAATGAAAGTTACACGTCGGAAAACTTTGTTAAATTGAATCACGTGATTTGCATCTACCTATATAAAAGTAGCAGCAAAGCCACGTAAAATAAATGAATGCATTTTAATGCTAATCTTATTATGAAAACATCCTATTATGTACATGCTCTTTTGTATTGTTCTTCTATAACTGATTTAATTAAGTCATTAATAATCCATTGTACTTTTAATTTCTTGAATTTAGGAACAATTAAAAGCGATTTTGTTTGATAAATAACAATTTGATCAACTATGCAATAAGTATATAAGAAGAATAAAATTTAAGTACCTACCTACTTGCAATATTTTGTATTAAATGAAAAAAAATGTCTGACTCAAGTCCCAATTTGTAAGTACGTACGTAATTACACTTTTGTTTTATTGCTACTTTTAAATATTTTGGCAGATTTATAATATTGGTATTTCTCTCATCACTAATACCATACGTGATGGCAGGTGAGTCAAAGAAAAAGGCAAAAGGTATGATTCCATCTTTAGATACTTGTGAATGTTGGGAAAACTACAAACCCGTAAAACAGAAAAACGGCGACGTGTATTGTGTACCATATGGCGAAGACCAAGATTTTCTGCGCATTTTGTGTGGGCGTCCGAAACGGCCAGAATGCAAATGCTCAAACAAAAAAGCAGTTACACAGATTGATGAAAAGGCCGATTACTGGTGTGTTTACAAAAAAGGCAACGTTTATAAGAAATGGCTCTGTGAAAATGAAGGCGAATGGAAAATTTACAAGAAAAATGTCGACGCTTATTTGAAGAAAACAGACCGTGAATATGTTTTTGGTCGAAAACGTAAACCAAGAAAATATACACACAAGCAGTTAGTTGACGCAATAAACAAGAAGCATCGAAAGCTGAAGAAGAATAATTAATGTAGGTACAGAGTAGGTATTATTACATTGAACATCAAAGAATATAAAAATAATAAAGAATTATGTATTTAATTTTGACATTAACCTATAGAAGCATTTATGAAAACTAATTGAGATGATCCATGTCAACAGTTGACAGTTTTGACCTTTATTTGACCTTCCAAATAAACAGCTGATCGAGATAAAGATGGCGGTTAAACATACGCACGATTCTAGTTCGCTTTTATTCGGCAATGTTCTAGTGAAAACAAATCTTCATCTTTTTCTCAATTTTCATAGGAGAATAACATTTTGTTGGGCTGCCACATGAATATCGTCATTTTCTCTTAATTTCAGTTTCCATTTCGAAACAATTAAACATAACCAACAAACTCAAGTGATCCGTAAATGATACACCTTTTGAGGAGGATCACTTTTGAAGTGATTGGGTTGTGACCTCATCACTGATCGATTATGTTTTCGAACTTAGGTCACAGTGACTCGATCACTAAACGAACGCTCCGAAGGTATCCCGATCACTGACACTAATCGAATCAGTTTTCGTAAATGCCTCAGGTCTACCATAATAATAAGGTAGGCATACAATCATACTTGATCCATTCCTCTTTCTTGACTAATCGAAATGGCTGGTTGGAAGACTCAAGACCCCATATGCAATTCTTATCATCTTGCGTTATCGATTGGTAGCTTTTACAAAAACATGAAAATATCATTATAAAAAATTAATTGTAAGATAACACCATCAATTTTATTAATTGCAAATAGAATCATAAGTAAATAAATGAACAAACATCAATAAATGCAAAATTAGAGATTCAAATTGAGATCAGTTTCTAGAATCTTGTACTGTGCAAAGTATCGTACGACGTACAATGGAACAACCGAAGTCAACGGCAGTTTAACATTACGATACAAGTCTTCGCCACATTTAAATTTGGCAACGACATGACTCTTGCATTTCATAGCATTATCAATAATCACTGCAATTGCCTCAACGTAGTCCAAACTTGAAGGCTGCTCGCCTAGCGCTACAGAAAAGTTAGCATTGTTCATTGCTCCCAAGTACAAGAACTCGTTGTTTTCGGCATCGTTGCTAATAACCGCCTTAACATTGGCGTTGAAGCATTTCCATAGAGGCAAGGTATGGACCAAGCAAATATTGTTGTAGCCCTTGATCAGCTTTTTATTGATGTAGCTTTGAATAAGTCTGTACAATTTAGTACTAGAATTATTCAAGCGAAAAATGACATCGTCAATAGTCATATCATTATCTTCAGCTTCAGCCAACAATTCCTCAACATAAACTAATCCCAAATAGGTGGACAGTTGCTTGCAAACTGCTTCATCGAGAAAGATTAGTATGTCGACGCAAACTGCAGTTTTAGCTGGAGGTGCAGACTGATTGTCCGGTTCATACTTTAACATTGCACCTGATTCTACTTGGAGAGCTTCATCGCTCATCTTTAGCTTTTTGGATGAGGGGCCACTGTCCCAGTCACTTTCCGTTTCCGTTTCGCTGTCAGCAGAATCGGAATCGTCATCATCACTTTCAAGATCAGAGGATTCGGTAGAGTCCGAACTCTCAGAACTGTCCGAACTCTCCGAAGGAGGTGAGGATACCACATACAAGTGCTGGTAACCAATTTTGTTCGTTTTGTTGACAACTTGATGGGGAACATTCAAAGTTGGAGCAACGGTAGTGGGGCTGAATAATGGCCATGCAAGAATTTGGACGGTGAAATTCACTTGGATTGCCTTCATAGCGGTATTGATGGCCGCAGGCGATGCCAGAGAATACAAGACATCTTGATCGAGATTAGCCAGCAACAAATTCTTACTGACGCATCTCTTAAAACGGGTTACCATATCAGTGTATAACTCTTGAAGGGAATTCGTGTTAGCAAACGCAATATAAATGGAACTGCGCAAATGCTGATTTTCTCCCGGTCTTCCACCAATGATGTTGGTAAAATTCATGCTAGGAACAAAAAATAAAATTGTGATTTAGAGTTTGGGTTTAGGGCTACAGAGAGCCTTCCAGGACTGCGGTTACGTAACCCCGGTTACCTAACGTGTCCACCTTATGTATACCTTCAGGAAGGCGTTCGAAATCAGAAAGGAATATATAAAAGGTTACAGTTACCCAAATATTCCCCAAATCCGTTCGAAATGTCGCGGTAAACATTTCCTCGGACTATTTATTCTCCCGCCATTTCGAACGAGTTTTGAGTGAACCTTCGGTAAACCCATGTTCACTCGGTCGAGGGTCGATAGGTAAAATATGCTTGCGCATACAAAAACATTCATCGATAGGTTTATCGTGTTTGATCACCATTTCCCCGTAAAGCTTCGTTCTCACTTGCGAATATTCGGAAAAAACGTCCGAATATTCGGATAATTTGACAGCCATCGGAAAAAGATGAAGTCATTCCTACTTTTTGCGAATATTCGCAATTTTTGAAAACCTGTGTGGTTACCCCACTCTTGTCAAAAAGTTACGTGACAGCTGTCAACCTCGCAGTGAGAATTATATGGAAAATCGGACGAATTATTCTTAGTGAGAACCATCAAAAACGTGAAAAATGCGATTTCCGAATATTCGCAAAAAAATTTCCGAATATTCGCAAGTGAATACGAGGCTTAAGTTATTCGAAATTGTTGGGGAGGGTAATCAGAAAATCGAGTTACCTCACGCTACCTTCACCTCAAGGTCAACGGAAGGAGCCCCTTCCATTGTCCTTGCCTTCACCTTACGCACACACGTTTTGATTTCGAACGCGCTGCGCCCCAGCAATCCGGCAAAAGAACGATCATGGAATTGAAAAGTCAAAAAAATTGTCAACATTTGTATTTTTTTTTCGTTTCAGATATTCTGGTCAGGGGTACAGGGGTGAAAAATATAATCAAACTCTTTTAGCTTCTTTAATATCTATCATTAATTCGAGATCGGAACGAAAAAATGGTTGGTCAATTTATATTTCGAGGAAGCGGCAAATGAACGATCATGGAATTGAAAAGTCAAAAAAATTGTCAAAATTTGTAATTTTTTTTTTCGTTTCAGATATTCAGGTCAGGGGTACAGGGGCGAAAAATATAATCAAACTTTTAGCTTCTTTAATATCTATCATTAATTCGAGATCGGAACGAAAAAACGGTTGGTCAATTTATATTTGTATGCGAGGAAGCTTTGAAAACGAAAACTTCACCCGATTTGTTAGATCGAGAAAAGAGCTTCAATTTTTAATTTTTCAGGCCGAGTACCCCAAAATCGCAAAAAAATAAGAATTTGGAATGAACACGTGTAAAAAAAGGGATTGGCGAATGTTCGTATTCAATGTTTTCTTTTTCAACTGCTGATTTTTTTACCGGACGGAATTATATCATGACCGAATTATATTATTACAACGCTCTAATGCGCTATTCATAATATTAACCAATGCTTACCTTCTTTAAGCTGCGGAGATTGAATTAATTTTTTTTGTCGCGATAAAATTGATCGAATCAATAAACTAAATGTTGCTAGAGCAGTTCTCGTTACTTGAAATAATTCCCGAAACGAAATGCAAATTTGCAAATAACCGTGAAGACCACAAATTAGAGAGCAGAGATGTGCAGCTTGTTATACGAACGGTAGTAGTTTGTTGATTGAAAATATTCTGTCAATTAATAGTTTATTCGATTTTTTTCCAATGCCTCCTTATTTGTTTAATGCCATTCCCTAAAAAATACAAATGAAAAAGTAAACATGGAAACGAATACAGGGTGAAGTAGTAATAAAATGAAAAATCTGCAAATTGTCTTTCTTGTGGTAAAAATCCTGGACAAGTACAGTTTTATTTTACCAACACAGAAAAATAAAACTTACAAACTTACGCAAAAAAAAAACAAAAAATAAGACTCTTCGTTCATTTTTAGATACTACTTTAACTTAATAACGTTCCTGTCAACCCCCCTCCCCCAAGAGCTAGCACTCACGCACTTCATACATGTCGTGTTCTTCGTTTCTATGTCCAAACACAACAAGCATTTCAAAACAATAAAGTTCACAAAATATGTTTAGGAAATCTTTCAAAACCGGTACCAAACAAATAAACAAAAATATTTGTTACAAACAAAAATATTTGTTACCAATCATTCTCAACTCTTTTTCAACTAATCATCGTGTACCATACGCAACAATAGAAAACATTTATACTTAAATCTATTATATCTCTGTGTCTTCCAGCATTTCAATTTCTATCCTGACCTTTATTATCATTAATTAACCATTCGCACATTCCTAACTACGTTTCTCATTAATTTCCTCTTATCGTCTTATAATAGTAATCTTAGTTTATCCTCTTTACTTCTTATCATTTTCGAATTAGTTACTCTATCCAACAAAAAACATTCTTTCTACTGTTCTTGACTCAACATTAAATGGCAATTCGCATAGAAAAGCAACAAACGCATTTTCCATATTTCCACAATTCCGCTTCAGTGGAAAGTGGAAGCGGGGACCAAAACTACTTTACAAACTATGTATGTACTTAAGACTTAAAAACGACTTAAGATATTAACTTATGACTAAAAAACACAACGAAATCAAAAAATAAATGTACAAAAAACAAAATGTTAGAGAAAGAAATATTAGAGAAGACTCACAGTCACAAATCATTAGAATAAACACGCACATGGGTGATTCATTCATAAAAGAAGTTTGAGAAACAAATGACTAAAAAACGGCGCATCATGATTTGAACGCATTGGATTTTCATTAATCTTGATATTTAAAGATTATTTAAAGATATATAAATAAATGTTCCTTCAAGATTCGTGCCATGGCGTTTTCATCAAGTCACAAGTGTCTCTGTCACAATGTTTATGCCATGGTCCATGGTTATACATTCTTTTTAAATCCAAAGCGTTTGTAACAACATTCTTAATTATCATTTCATTTAAACTTAAATCTTAACTATCCGTATTCAATATTAATGATAATAAAAAAAGAACTTAAAACTAATAAATATTCTTTCAATTTTTAAATAATTTTTTTAATAACTAACTAACTACTTAACTAGTACTTAAAACTATAAATTACAAATAATTTCATTTTTTTTTCATCAATGTAATGTGCTCATTGCAAAACATTATTCATTGATACTTGTTTTCGTTAAGTTGATAACTTAAAGTTACACTTAGTTAGTTCATTCCATTTTTATTCAAAAAATGTTCAAAAGTGACTCAAAAATAATCTCTTGAAGATTCCCTTCAACATCCCCAAAACCAATTCTTCATTTTTACATTTCCTTCATCCACATTCCCTTGCTCTTGCATGTACGAGTACTACCTACACTACTTTGTTTTGCACTTTTGACCTTCTTCCCATCAGCACACCTTTATGTAAAGTTTTCGTTCTTATTTAAGCTTACTTAAGATTAGAATTTCACTTAATATTACTTAAACGCTAAAAGCTAATAGGTAAAAGCCCCATCTAAACAACTAAAGAAGCTATTTTTTATGATTTTTTTTATCTTTTCATGACTTCCTTCCTTTGCTTGCTTTTGTTTACTCGTTCAATTGGATATTTCCTTTTAGAAAATTACAGTAATTACCACTCGTATCTTGCATCTTTTTTAAAGCTAACTACTCTTAATCAATAAATCTAAATATCTAATCCCTAAAGTCCTAAAATCTAAGTCCTTATAGTTAAACTTACTCCTTAATTGTTTTCTTCTTTTATCGTTAGCTAAATATATATATATTACGTTACTAAGTGTGTTCATCTACTTTTATCGGCTTATCTCTTGTTTTTAATTTTAGCACTTTAATTTCATGCATTGTCACTATTTTCCTGTTTTTTTTTCATGCTATCTCTTACTTAACTTACTTGAACGTTTTTGAACATTTCGTTCAAAACCACTTATGATTTAAATTTTCTTACAACGCTAACTACTTAGCATTAATTTTCATTTCATTTATAGTCCTTTAGTTTTGTTTTCATTTCGTATTAAATGTCTATGTCTATGTACAAAGGTTTTTCCAGTTTTTTTTTGTGTTACTATTTCCTGACAAATAATGTAATTGTGTTGTATTTGTATAGTAAATGTTAATTTTAAATTTGTATAAATAGGCATTTTCATTCTATCTTTTCATCTTCAATAGATTTCTTAATAAGATTTTTTAGTTAGTGTTTAGATATTTTTCATTTTCATTTGGTAGTAATAGAAAATGTTGGTTGTTTTGATTTAAAGTTAAATACATTGCCGTGTTTTGTTCTTATTCGAATTAATTGTTAAACCTTTCCTCCATTTCTGACTTTGTTGTTATACAATACATTACAAGTTAATTAGATTATTAGTTAATTATTGGCAACTATTTTTTTTTCAAATTTATAAACCATTTTCATGACTATTACATTACTAAAGAAAAAACAACATGAATTTGCACTCGTCCGACCAATTTTCTTATCAATACGTTTCTGAATTTCCAGTTTTAACTGTAGAATAATATATTATTTTAAATTGTTGTTACTGAATAAATCAAGTATTGCAATAGCAATAAAAAACTTTGTGTTTGAAGGCGACTTTTTTTATGTCCTTAATACTTTTTCAAGTTTCAACTATTTCTTATTAATTAGCTTTACTATATTACGATTAAATAAATTATAAATAAGTATTTTCTAGTTTACGTTCTTTGTGTAATTTAGGTAAATAGGTGTAAGACATGACTAAAGTGTATTTATGATATTATCATACGGAAAGAAAGAGCTTTTTTTTTATCAGTTTTAGAAACCTCGAAAACGTCGGCTCGATTTTATTTCCGATTACGATTGATTTTTTTCATTTTGCTTTTTTCAATTGTTGTACAATAACAAACAATACACCGATGTTTATGTTTAAGATTTCATAGTTCATTCATATTTCAAGTTTTCTTTTTTAGTTATTATTAAAAAAATATATTAAAATATTTTTATGTAATTTTTTTTTCGTTTTTTTTCAATTTAATTTTTATTTTTCAGTAAATCCCTGTCTGGACTAATCTGAAAAGGCACGGTACGAATTACTTTTCAATCGTGTTTTTTTTCATTTTTCATTAATTTGTCTTTTCCTGTTTCTTTCAGTTTCATTTCAAGAATTAGTTTGATCTTATTTCATTCTATTTTATATCAGTACACGGCTTTAACTTTTAAATGCTTTTACCTAGTTTAAACTAGTCCTAGTTGTAGGTAGTTCTTCTAGATTTAATTTATTATTTTCAATTTCATCAATTAAGAGATTTTCATCACAATTCACCTTGTCGTGTTTTGTTCTTGTTGTTGTTTTTAATATTCAACGCATTTCGTACTCACACTCACTGTTTCATGTTTGCAATTACATTATCTAATCAACCGTGAAATATATGAATAAAAAATTAAATAAAACAAAATTGAGCTTTTCAAAACAATAAGTTTAACTATACTGTCTATTTTTAAATATTTATCTATCTAAATATTTAAAGAAAAGGAAAGACTACAGTAAAAATAAATTAAACAAAATAAACATGAAATGAAAACTATCGCAAAATAATATTAAAATATTCCCTATTATTAGAACTGTTAATAAAATAATAAATAAACTCTAAACGACTAATCATGAAATCATCTCATTTATCTTAACTTCAATAAAACTCTATCGCAATGCACAACGAAATGATTCTTCTCACATGATATAAGTTATATTATAATTCATGTGTTTTCTCAATCTTCTCATTCTCTATTATGTTGTGTTTATTTATTGAAGAATCCTAAAATTCGTTCAAATTTCAAACAACCTATTTTTGTATCTAGTACAAAATTTATAAAATATATTAATTTATAAACATTTAAATAATTATTTGTTTATACAAATAAAATGACTAGATCGTTTACTTATTTATCATTAAACTAGAAAGTAATTGTAATGTAATAAAGTAAATACATACGAAATGCGTTGAAAAATAAGTTTTTCAAGTGAAAGTGTTTTTATACTTTTAGTTCTTTTACATTTTATTTCTACTCATTTAATCTTTCTTTATAGTCTTTAGTCTAATGAATACTACTTATTGAACTTCAGGGTAAGATGAAGGTCGTGTTTCTGAACGAACGATTCTAGGAAAATTTTAACTTTTTGGAATTAATACAGTAGATGTGGAATTAAAAATAGAATAGTCATCAGTCCATTGTTTATGTTTATTTTAACGCGCTTTTTAGTAATCATTATCCCTTTGTTTTATTCATGATAATCATGACAGTATATAAAAACCCTATGTTTGTTATAAAAATGTTGTACCCTACCCTTTGAATAACTTTCAAATTTCCCAAAAAACCTTTATAATTTTGCTCTTTGAACGTTATTATTGTATTTCATGTTCTGTTCATAGTACGCATGCATGTGTGTGTGTGTTTGTGTGACTTTAATTATTTATAATTAACGCCCATTTGTATGTTTGTAATGTAATTTTTTTTAATTTACCATTTTCAACTGCAATGTTTTCAAATGCAGCCGTCTTACATCACACTAACTAAAATTTATTTCTTATTTAATCGATTTTATTTTGTGTTCATTATCCTTATCAGTAATGAACGAATATGGTTGGTTTTTGTTTTAACATTTCAGTCTACATAAAACCGTAATTTATGGGAATTCACATCTTTATTTGTTTGTGATTTACTGTTAAGTTAGTTAATTTGTTAATGTTTCTCTTAAAGGAAATCGAATTCAATAAACAATAGCGTGCAAAGCCATCATATTGCGAAACATAATTCAGGTTTTTCATTTCATTTAACATCGAGATAAACATAAAATTTTCAAAAATTCGTCAGTAAAAAACGTCCGTTAATCTATTCAACAATTTGTAAGTTGTTCATATATAAAATATCAGTCGTTTGTTTCATTTTTATTTTATGTTACTTTATTTTATGTTTATTTTGTTTTCTTTATAGTTGAACGAGAAAACTAATCAATTGCCTGCCGCTGCCGCTTTACTCTCGATTCCTCCCAATGAAAAAACGTATTTTTATTCCCATAAAATTATTTCTATTAATGCCTCTTTCGTTCAACAAATACTCTGTTATTTTTAGTGGTTAGTTCGCTAAAAGTTAGTGAATTTGAACTATAAAAAATATTTCTTTAATTTAAAGCAGACTCTGACTTGAAAGTTGATGCAATGTAAGTGTTGAAATGAGTGTATGAATTTTTTTCTTCAAAGTTACTAATACTTTTTACTTTTTTTTATAATATAAAATTATTGATTATATTATTGGAAGTTTGCGTATCTTAAAAGTCAAGAAATGACTAGACTTGTAACGAATTTCCACTTTATTATTTTTATCATTATTTGCACAATCTGTTTTAATTTTAGGCTTTTCCAGGAAGAAATGTTTGATTTGTATGCAATTACATCAACTAAATGACATATTTGCGTCTTAAAGATTCATGAGCAGGATCATAACATTAAATTTCTTTGAAAACTACTTAAAATTGTAGTTTCAGGATCGCATCTTTTTTTCTTCACGATTGAACGCATTACTATTCTTTTTATTTGATTTAATTTCGTTTAATTCCGTAATCAATTTGCATTTTTCAATGTTAATCGTCCGTTTAATTATGTAATGTAATATGTTCGAAAAATAAAGTGTGGCTTAATATGTATTACTTATTATCTAAAAATCTTATCTTAAAACTTTGTTGCAATTTTCATTTTCATTTGGTTGCTTGCAGCAACCTGCCAGTAACTTTCATGCGTATTTTACTTATTTTAGAGTAATTTATTTCATAGTTTCTATTTTATTCGTAAAAATGAAGGAAGATCTTCAAAAATAAGTTCGAATTGAATGGCCGACACTTTACCTATTTACAATAGCCCATATTTTTGTTTTTGGTTTTCTTCTACCCTCACAATTTGTATTAGACGCAAATTGTTTTCGATTCAACGTTATTATTCGTATCTTTCAATGTGTTACCATCTTTTTCCATCAAGTTTTAGTTTTACTATAATCTCAAATAAAATTCGACCTAATTTTTACCTAAAGCTAACTATTTACAAGCATGCGCTTTCTTAATCTTAATAATTTTGTTCACATTAACAAATAATGAAAAAATTAAAGCCACTTTTGACTTGTTCTCTTCTTAAATATTTATAATTTATATTTACTTTAACGATTTCTTCTTCTTCTTCTTCTTCCTCTTTTATAACTTTGTTTATACCTTATTTTTTGATATTTCCATACATATTCAATTTTACAAACAGGAACATTCTTTGTTTTTCAATATTTCACTCCCAGCAGAATCTTCTTCAATTTTCCATTCTGTGACGGCCAATTACTCTTTTAATTATAATAAAATAAAACAAACTTCAAAATGAACAAACGGCTCTGATTAAAGATAATTGTTATCTTAGCCGTAACATTTTCATTCCGTTTTATGTTTTATATGATGCTACAAAAATTAAAACAATAGAAGTAAAAATTATTTAAAAATATTATAGACGTCAAAACGATGCCAACTAATTTTGGAGATTGGCACTGTATTGTTTGTAAATATCGTCGAATTTATGTTGTATGTGTGTGTTTCATTTTGTTACTCTTATACGTGATATATTTTATTTTACTAATAATTAGTGTAGATTTGGGCTGTTGTTGGTTTGAAGTCGTTTGTTTTTGGTAGTTAGTTGTTCTTCGCAGTGCGGTGATTTCTAAACATTTGTTAATTTTGCGTTGATTTGTCCCATCTTTATTTCTGAGGATTCGACTGGTAGGCCTGGTAGGGGTCTTCAGGACTAGCGGCGTTCGAAGTGTGTTCTGAATCGGGCATTGGCATCGTATGGATGATCGAAGGGGAAAAATAGGGGTAATGTTGCGAGATGTATGGGGCAGTTCCAATTTGCATTGCACCCATCTGGGCAGTCAACTGAAACAAACACGCGCAAAGTTATTTCATACGGTCCCACATAAGCATACACAATGTTCATTTGCATACGCAGCATCATTACATTTAAGCATTACCTGCGGTGGTAGAATCTGTGGAAATTGTACAGCTGTCTCCGGCGACGGCAAGACAACCGAAATACTACGCGATGGTTGACCATCGTTCTTGTAGGCAGTACCCAAATGCGCCGCAGTTAAGTTGTACCCGTCGTCAACTGACGGAACTGTTGCCGTTGCCTGCACGACGTATTGCGGTACCCATTGAGTTGCATACCCAGGCACCTGCATTTTTAACAGTAACGCAGTTCATTTGCAACGCCGACAGAAAGCGATTTATTATAATAATATGTAAATAAAATATAAACTAGTAGTAAGTACCTGCGAGTATGGTCGACCATAATTGGGAATGCCTCCCGGAATAACTTGATGTGGTGCAACTCCGTTGGGTGCCAAAGCGTTAGGATCGTATCCCACAGTAGCGATGCCGTCACTTCCGGTGATCATGGTCGCAATCATTGCCTTGTTGTTGTCGTTATTCTTGTATAAGTTCTTCTTCTTGTTGCCGCCGTCGGCGAACTTGACTAATAGGGGCTCCTTGTTGTCGGGGAGTGCGTGACCGTTGAGAATATTTATAATTTGTTCGCACTTTTCCTTTGACTCCATGCGTGCGAAGCCGACGCCCTTGGAGACGCCGACGGAATCGCGCAGGATGCGCGTTGATATCACCTGACCGAACTTTGACAGCATCTGATCGACGTCGGATTCCTTATAGTTGGTCGGCAGATTGGCGATGTATAGGTTCGTCGGGTCCTGTTCTTGTTGCTGTGGAAATAAATTTCGTATAAGAACAAGTCGAAAGTTGCAGTAGTGTCGGATACCTCCTACTTTTCCAAAATAATAACTCTAGTATTAAATGAATATAAAATTAACAAAAAAATTAATCAATTGTTAGTTGTAACTGCGTTCAAATATGTACAAATTTGAAATTATAAATCAACGAAGAGGAACAATTATTACTGGGCGTTCCGGAAAAGTGTTATCAGAAGAAATGTTCTAATTTGGGTTTTTCATTTTTATTTTTCCAAAGAACTGCCAGTAGCAATTAAATTAATAGAAAATTAAAGGTAAATACGGTTTAGTTCATGTTCATATGTTAATGGTTCATGCTTGAAATCAATATTTTCTGGTATCACTGCCAACAGCCTTGAGCGCCAAGAACGAAATACGAAAGAACAAAACAAAATGAATCGTAAACATATGAAATAAAACAAATAAAAGAGGAGCGCATTGCCTATTACTACTGACTCCGAAAGTCATGCACTATTCGATTACCAGACAGGTACTGTATGTGTCAACGAATAGTCCAAATAAAAGAAGAATAAATTATACAAAAAATAATAATAAATCTAATAAGAAAAAAAGATGATTACGAAATCTGTAAATAATAAAATTATGAAGCAGCGACTGTTGGTACATTCGCGTTGCAATATTACATATTACTTGCATTTTAATATCAATAGGGAGTCAGAAAAATTATTAAAACTTATTGATTACAAGAAAGAAACAAGAAGTCAAAACAGAAAGAAACGAAAAAAAAAACAAATGAAAACATAAGAACCGTTTCTAGAAGAAGTATTAATGTTGTTCTTCGGGGAGTTGGTATGATGTAAGAGGGCAAATAAAAAGGGGAAACATGTTTCAATAAGCTAAGGTATTACTTGCATGCAAACGTACAGTGGGCCTACGATGCAACCAATTACCCACTTTGGCCATTTGCGCCTGAACGTTTTTCGCAGTCAACGCCTTGACAGCTCGCTCGGCCGACGCCGGATTTTCGAAATCAACGAAACCATATCCTACAATAAAGAAGAATACGAAAACCAATTAAGTAGTGTACAAAAGTGATTTGCGTAAATGCGAATGTAATATAGAAAGAATCAAAATAAAAATTACCTCTACATTTATTTGTATTCTTGTCTAAAATGGCTTTGGTTGAAATAATGGTACCGTACCTACAATAAAAGAGTTTTATATTTATATATTTTCTAACAATGTACGAATTGAATTTCATTGATTTAGTTAGTAAGTAAGTAAGTGCAGGCTTACTGAGAACACATAGTAACGAGGTCCTTGTCGGTGGTATTAGGTGTGAGGCCACGTATATAAAGATTGGTCTTGGATAGCTGCTCGGAGGTGGCGGCGTTTCCATTGCCTTGGGGCACATTGTTGCTCAACGAAGTCGACACCGTGCCGCTCTGGCTACCTGTGTGACTGCTCGAACTGCTAGTATTACTTGGCGATGCTGCCGTTGGCACTCTCTGGTTTCCATACTGCATTTCACAAACAAGACTTGTATTACAAACAGATATATAGGGCGGAATGATTTCAATAAATAATTTTTACTTACGGAATTCGAGGTGGACGTGTAATTAGCAGTGCTATTGGGCGTGTATTGAGGATAACGCGGATAATAGTTCGACGTATGGTTAGGCCACTGGCCGCGGTAGTTCGTTTGATGTTGCGTAGCCATTGGAGGCTTGACGCCGCCCGGAAACGGCGCTCTGCTGCCTCCGTTACTACTCTGCGAATCATAAAATGATGAAATTTTTAAACTGGAAATTTCAAATAATGATGATTGATTACTCATGTGTTTTGTGTCAAAAAGAGCAAACAACAACTATTCCAATCAATATTGTTAGAAATAAAATTATTCACATTTATCAGTTAGAATATAGTTTAGAAACATTGTCGTTTTATTGACAAAAATGTTTGTGTGATAGTAAGATAAATTCGTATTTGTTAAAGCAACAAACGATAAATGTAATTTATAAATATCGATATAAATTGTTAAATACGTTCTGAGAGAAGTTCTTATCTAAATTATAATGAGAGCGGCGACGTTGATAACGAACTCGAGAGAACGTTCAATTTATTTGTATACGTTATTTACATTCAGAGTCGAATGTTCATTTTATTTCTATTTTTGAAACTATTGTGATATTGTGTATTGCAGTGACGTCATTACACTTGATTTTGATATTTAAATTCCTACATAAAAAATCTTACGACTGGGATTCTTATTAACTTCATAACATAACATTAACGATATAAACACATATTGAAATGCAAGCGAAGCATTTTGATTGTTTCCGAGATTATTAATCATATATACTTACAACAGGAATCAGTCGAATAACGAATTGAAGCACAGAAATAATTTAAAAACGTGTGTAATATACAAATATACAACATTGCCGATAAAATGAAAAAATTCTTACACAAATCAGTTTTGAATCGAATAAAAAATATGTCAAAACTAAACGTAAATTCTTTTACATTATGTCAGTGATAATGCAATCATTTTAATGATAGTACAAAAATCAACAAAAAATGTAAAATATATTGGAACAAATGAACAATTTCAATGAGAACCATTTTAAATATGGAACGCGTTTCAAGATATAGATATGACAGACAGATAAGATATGACAACGTGAGTCATTAGTATTTGTGTGTTTAGATAGGATAATGACGTAATTTATTCTGAGACCAATAAATTTTACGGATTTGGTATTGATGTCATTGGAATTATCGGAATTTTTGGTACGTCGTACAAAAAAGCAAATTCGAAAGAATTTTTAAAAATATTTAGGTACCTAAAGCAAATCTAATATGAATAGAAAGAAACACTTTGAAATCTGGGTTATCCGAGGTCGCTTACACTCTTTCTTGTGTTTCACGCATTTGTGCTTCAGAACAGAACACCATATCAGAAATATAAGTAAGTACACAAGTACGTACAGGTCTTTTTCATTGCCTCTCACCGCAAATTGTATAAGACGTATAAAGCAAAGTCATTCAAGTTAAAACAGAATAGGATTTGGATGGAAGTCTCATGTCTCATAAAAAAAAGCAATAAAAAGAAATTACAACCTAAATGTGAAATCCGGTGAAATTTATTTATTTGGTTAGGAAAGCACGGCCCTATTTCAATCCATTAAGTAGAACTAGAAGAACAAGAATTTGGGGAAACATGTTGGCGCAATTTACTGAGAAAAGAAGCCATGGAAGAAGAACTAAGCATACAAAAATATTTGTGGTTATTGTAAATCAATTTCTCAGTACCTTTTAGTTGCCTTTCTCATATCTAAAGTGAAGTCAGACAAAAACAACAACTAATCAAAGATATAGAATGGAATGTACTTTTTCTACTCGTTCTTGATATAGATCAACCGGAAGTCGAGTTGAATCAAATCACAATAAGACAAGGGTGCTTTCTTTGACTGGAGCTTTCATGCTGCATTCTGAAGTTATGGAACTGGCTTTTGTTGGTTGGTAATAATAAATGAAATTTCGGGTAATTGAGAAAACACTCGGAATCTTATTTCTACAAAGCCTTTTGTGTGGCTTCATTACAATTAGATTTATAAGCGTGGAAGGTGGAAATTGGCTGATGGCCAACTAGCAAAATAAATGGCCATGAACATAGGATACTCATAAGAATTGGACGTTGCAATTAAAAAGCTGGTAAAGTACTTTTTTGATTCCCAATGCGTTCGAATTTCGAAAAAGGCACAACACACGCACCATGATTAATAACTTCTTCATCATCTATGCATTGAATTAACAAAAAAGACTTGAAATACGAAAGCTAATTAAATCGCTGAAACTTCACCGTGTAATTGCAGAATGTATTCTAAGAAGATTAAAAGATTAATTGGTACTGTCACCACATTACAAGTAGAACCAAGGATAAAAGAAATTTTACCCTGAAGTATTCTAAAATGTTAAAACTTGGAAGATTTTTGAATTTTTGTCCACACTGAAGGAATCAAGTTATTTCGAACACATTCCGAGAATATACATAGATATTCATATGTATGGTATGGATGGCATCGTGTTTACATTCATTCGTGTTTGTGCGAGATTGTCCTGTTTTGTGTGCCGAAGCGCCTACATTACAGTCATTGACCTTTTCAAGGTCGATGATGAGCAACAAGCAAGATTGTGGCATGCACCAGAGTACTATTGTACGCACAAGTTTAAAATGCACTTATATACAGTGCCGGATTTTGGCCTAGGTCAACTAGGCCCGGGCCTAGGGCGCGGCAATTTTAGAGGGGGCGGCAGTTTTCCGCGTGTTGCGTGTTACAAGACCCTGTTTGTTATAAAACTGTGGTAATTATACATGTGTCATTAGAAATAAATTAAATTTCAATATGTCTGTCAGGGGGATGGCCGAGTCGGCGCGGGGGGCAGGGGCAGCAGAATGTTTAGTGCCTAGGGCGGCAGTAATACTAAATCTGGCCCTGCTTATATACCTCTATATTTATTTATATTATATGAATTCGCTAGTTTTTAGCTTATTTAGTTCAGTTTGACGTCACGCTCGAAATCGTTAGATTGAAGAGAAAAGAGAAGAGAAATGGAAGTGGCGAAGAACAATCACCAGATTACCAGCGTAAACTTCAACCTAAACTCGCGAAAAACTTCCAATCCTACTTCCAGAGAGATGGTTAGAATGGTTAGATGCACTTGCTCCACATTCCATTCGCATTTCGTGTCAAGACACCACAATATATTCTATTTCAACTCTTTAAATTTTGGAATGAATTAGGTACAATTATAATTGTGTATTACCAACATATAAATGAAAATCACTGCGTCCTTGTACTTCTTTTAACTACTTATTTTTTTAATATGTTTAATTACTATGGCACGAGCACTAATTAAACTTGAATCACCGTCACGTTACAGGTTGGCTTGACATGCACAAACTACGAAGAACTTCTTCATTGACTGAAGTTAGCGCGATGTAAATGCTTAGAAGAGAGAAGTGGAGGATTTTAAGGAATGCAATGAGAGTACTTGAAGTAGAAGTTGTACGTAGAAGTCACAATAGCAGCAGCAGCAGTTTTGTTTCATTCCAGTATAAGTAGCTCGATATTTTTTTTAATTTAGCAATTATCAGATTTCCTGAATAGTTGTTAGTGTCCCTGTTTCCCACGTCCTAATCAAACTTTGAACAATAGTTAAATAAGGCCACTGACTGTATCAGGAAAGTACTTGAATTTTGATTTGAGCACTGAGAATTGAGAAGGTCGAGATTTGTTTTACCGAATCGAATGATTTTTTTTCTTTCCACATATTGATAAATGTTTCAATGTACACCTGAACATGAATCATGCGCTTATAAACAAATGCATTGAATAAACTTCAAATCAAAAATTAGACGTATGTGCAACGCATGTGTTGACTTATCTGTTATGATTCACTGTGATTGAAACCAACAAAACAACAAAAACGTATACTTAAGTAGATTGCAAATAAACTTGAGAAACGCGGTTTTGATAGATTCACGATGATTCATATGACAGCCCATTTTAATGCTGGATATTATTGTAATGCCCTGTATAGTTTTCGTGAAGTGAAACGCCGGCATGACACGACAGTTCGTTCAGCGATAGAATATGACCCGGATGCATATTAGAAATTGCGCACCGATCAAAGACGTCGACAGCAATGGTAAATAGCAATAGGTATTATATAGGCTAAGAGCAACGCGGTGGAGATTTCTTTCTTTCATTGAAACGAAATGCCGCTTTTCGCTGGTAAAGCGCAATTTTGTAGTAGTAATAAATTAGCAACAATTTTAACTGCCTTGATATCTAATTCATTAATTCGTTCTATAAATATAAATTTTGTTCCGGACAGAATTTTTATTGAACGCAGCTTTTTCCTCCCGTTGAACAGAAAATTTGTTGATGATTTAATAAAGAACCCACCAGAAACTGTAAATAAGGATAAATGAGATAACAGGAAACCGCGTAAGTTTGTTAATTTAATGATGTAATAATCCATAAATCATTAAATTCATAATTATATTAACAAAGTCAAAATCAGCAATTAAAATTGTTTCCATCTAATAATTAATTAATCGATAATTATTTATAAATAACTTATTAATCGCGACCATTGAAATTTGATGAAATTTTCAGCATTTATAAATCAACAAATTCTTCTCATTAGTTTGTTTACAATATGCTTAGCTAATGAAATCATTTACAAGTACTAATAGTAAATATCAAAATACAAGTTAATAGATAAGTATTAAAAATAACTCACTCAAAATACAAGTTAATAGATAAGTATTAAAAATAACTCACCCAAATAAATAAAATTAAAAACTATTTATTATACGCCCACGATTAAATTTACTTTTTGCTTTTTGGTCCAAGATCAATGTGAATACGAAAATTATTATGATAAATGCTCAATTACTATATATCGAAGAACTGTAACTACTCATTAGCAAGTAATAGCTGTTGAACGTTGATAAGACCAATCAAAAAGTCGAAACGATGTTAGATATGTGAAATGCTCACAACATCCGGAACATCCGGTGCATCCGGAGAAGATGAAACTACTGAATCCGGTTATGGTTACAACCAACAACAAAATGTAAGTTATGTATGTATTAATAAGTAACAAGCTAACTAACTAGGAGGCTAGAACTAAAAGTACAACCAACGACTAATGTAGTGCACAAGCACAGTGCAGCTAGCCTAGCTAAACAGTCGATTGTTGAACGACTAGTAAGCAACCAACTAAAACTAACGATGTAGCTGAGCCTGAGGAAGAAGCTTAGCGTTAGCAGCCTGTAGCATAGAAGTTGGTTGGTTGGGTTTGGGTAAGAGTAGTGAAGTCGCGAATGCCAGCAGCCAGCATAAACAGAATAGAACGTAGCGTTTCGCCTCTGCCGCTGAATATGCTGCTGCTGCTGCTGCCTTGACTGGTGCTACATCGGGTTCGGGATCGGGATGCCTATAATTGTGTACATGGTGCGTCGCAAGTCGTTCAAAGTCTACGTCATCGACTTCCGGCTTTGAAAGGGGCGTAGACGTCTGCTCGCTTCGATTTCCGATAGCGCACGGCACGGACTCACTCACGGAGCCACCGACAACGGAACGACGCACGAAACGCGTTCGATGCATTCATTTCAAGCCAAAGCCAACAAAATACATTCACCAAAAAAGTAAAATGTAGGCTCAGGGCGGAAGAGGAGCCAAGTAGTAACATTACCGGATTGCACAAAAAAAGTGGCATGTATTGTAAGTAACAGACGACGAGGACGAGGACAACCAACCATTTGATACAAACATATGGCTAATCTAAACTTCGAACTCTTCAAAAACAAAACAACAAAAAAACTGGAAACTAGAAGAAGTTTCAACTTGAAATTTGAAATCTATCAAGAGAAAGATGACATTTAACATGGGGTGCCTCTAAAAATAAGGGGGCGACCTTAATGTACGAACTATTTATATACTTACTTACGTTTCTAAGTAAAATATATCAGTATGAAAAAATGAAACCTCCCTAATGTTCATTAGTTCATTTTCATTTATCTTTCGGATCTATTTTAATTATTCCTACATAACATTGTTGCAAATCATAAACCTCGTTCGAACCATTCAATAATAAAGGTATATTTACGTACTCTGTTATATTTTCAAAGATTGTCTCTCTCTCTACTCGCAGATGCTAGCGAAATGATTAAATAATTGACAAAAATAAATGTTAACGATAATCACTGTAATTTCATATATGTCATGCATGAAATGAATTTGTAAAATGAAATAAATATTATGAATTAGTATGAACACAGAGCAACGGAATGATAAGGAAAAATTCAAATAATCAAATGAGAGAAACAAAACTTTGGAAATAAACGCAATGTTGTACCAGTACATTTTAAATTATGCAGGCGCTACCAAACCAATCCATATCCATACACTAGTCTAACCACCCCTATTTTATATATATATATATTTGGTTCATTTCGCATGTGCATCGTGCATGTGTATGTACTACGCTTTTCATCTTGCCTGCACCGGCGGCATGGTGCGGTGGGTATCGAAATAAAATTTGACGGGCGGAGGTCGACGACCCTCTGCCGGCAGTCATCGCATTTAAAATCAACGCCGCGATCGCGATCCTGTTTGCAATAGCAATAACAATCAAAACGACATCGTTCTCCCTAGCCTAGATCCTTGATAAATAGTCATGCCGTCATGGTCAGGACTCAGGACAATCACGAAGCATATTTATATAAGTATTTTATTGGACTGAGATGAAAATTATTCAGTCAGTATGTCAGTAGTACATGAAACTGCTTTAAATGTTGCTAAACATTGTAGGATCAATCAACACTTACGGTCATTTTGTAGTTAATTTTTCGATTGGCGACGTTTTCCATACGCACGGCCATGTCGTTGATATCTACAAATATCGATTAAATTCCACAAGTACCAGATGATTCGTAACCCAAAAATGCAATTACGCGTATTCAGCTGAACCGTAATCGTAAAAAGTGTGAAAATGTTTGTTTACTTTGTTTAAGTTATTTTTTATTTTTGTTATTATCACAGACAAGTTGTCAAACTCTAATTTAATATATGAGAGTAGTGCAAGTGGTAGAATGGAATAATATAAATGGGGTGTGTCCCTATCTAAAGCCAACTCATGGCACGGGGCACTACTATGATGATACGACGTGTCGTTCGTCGTCGTTTGCAACGAACCCAACGAATGTCATAGTCAAAGTCGGAAAAGTCGTCGCGGCGCGCACCAAATGTGTTCGCCCGTCGTACGATAGCGAAAAATCGCGTCGAACTGCAACCAACTTGATCGTTTCCACTGTTTCGCATTTGTTGTCAACGTCCGATTGATACAGAATAGAAGCAACTATGCAATGACTGTAAACAAATTCGCCACCCCCCTCCAAATATATGTTGTTACGCACTTACTATTGCATTGGTGCAAAATATGCAGTTCTTATAAAAACCTCGCGCCGGGGATGCAAATTGTTTTCGACTGTTTCTGTTTTGTTTTGTTCTGTTGGTTGGTTGGTTGGTTCAGTTGTATACTCTGGTGGTGATTATGATTAATGTATTGTCTCGCTTTACGAAACGTTATCAAATGTCAGCGCACTCGGGCACCGCGAACGATCGGACGACATCAAAACGAATATCGTCACCCACCGAACCGTCGACGTAGTAGTGTGTGTGTTTTATTATGATTATGGATAAAGTGAAGACCGTTCGGTTCGGTAATGCACTTGTTTCATGGATTCATTCTTTTATATTAAATATTATATTATGTTCATTCTTGACTAGCGGCGACGAGCTCGTGTTGTCTACGACTATCGACGTGAAAAAAATTTGACGCCACAGAGAGAGAATTAATAAAATCGCCACTCCCCACACGCACGCACACACTACGCGGACACCATCTTTGCTGGTTTAATGCTCTACTGTGTTGTGTTGTCGCTGTGCTGTCGGTAACTCGTAACATCATTCTCCTTACGTTACGATACGGCTCACGGTTGGCTCTCCCGTGCTCACATCGGTTCATTCGGTGCGTTTCGCTTGGGCATTCGGCAATAAAAGTGGGCGAGTTCGCGAATCTGCCGTGAGCGGCGCGCACGCAAGCTGGTTTGCACATTGCGCCGCGGCGCAGGATACACTCGTAGGAGGCGGCAAGTGACACCTCAATCAATTCAAATTATCGCACCAAATTTAAATACCTAATAATCTTAAAATTGCACTTATATTAATCAGCCCATACAATCAGCACTAATCCATTTCTGTTGTGCCGTTGTGGAACGAACAATGATTGGATCCTGCATTAAGGACGAATAAACTCTTACTTTCAGCTTTACAACCAATTTGAATAATACTCATTCATTCATAGCCTACTACACCTCATATTATGCGAAAGAAGAAATGAGTGCGTAGGATGAATTATTACGGATCATTATGTTTGCGCTACATTGTTGCGGAAAATACAATACAAGTTTTGTTTATTTATTCTAATACTTGTAATACTTGTATGTTAATAGGCCGACTAACTATGATTCACATCATTCCAATTATAAAGGATCTTGATTGTAGAGATATCATCTACGGAAGATTGTGATTATCGTTGACGATAGACAGAGAACTGAAATAATCGATTAAAACGATTTCCAATTTAGATACAAGTTGTAAGTTGTTCTTATCAAGTTATATACATATATAATATATTAATTGAAGAGGACAGCATTGTTTTGTTTTACTATTTTATGTATAACATCCGGTGTAAAAGCAGCAGCAGGAGGTAGGCGAAGGCGGCGATTTTAATTTTACTTGTTTCGCCAAATATCGATTGCATAATGAAATTAAACGTAGAACGCAGAACAAACGCGTTCTACGTTTAATTTCATAACACAAGCTCAGTCTTAACTCGAGTCAAAACCGTGCAACCCAAATTCATGCGGTTTTGGCCAGGGCGGCTAGAGATAAAATGTTGACAAATGCGAAACACTTTTGTGACCCCCGCCCGTGCGAGACACTTTTTGGCGCCCCTCTAGTTAGCCGCGATATTACAGCAATGGCGCCCTGTACAGTGACAGTTCAGTTAACCTATACACACGCTCAAACTTAAGTGTCAAAACCGTACAGTCCAAATTCGTGCGGCTTTCACCAAAAATATCAGGCGACTCCAGCCAGAAGTGGCACCCACAGTCCGCCTCTTCTGCAAGTACACTCTTCGACTTGTCTGCGCAAATTAGGGTTGCACGGTTTTGACTTAAGTTAAGTCTGAGCGTGTGTAGGGTCTCTTACATCGTAAACTTCTGACTTCCACACAAGTCATGTCAATTATACACTTTTCTTGACATGCTTAACCGCATCAACATTTAAGCGTGTAACAGTAACTAACTTCAAATGGACAATATGCAAAATATCAAAGGAAATCCAAAGAACAGAAAAATCCTTTCCAAGATAACTGGAAGCATAATTATAAAGTGAATACAGAATAAATTCCAGAAAATTTTACAATACTGAAGCATGATAGGGTGAAGGGAGGGAGGGAGGGAGGGAGGAAGGGTCGTTCGTTCTTCTTATATTTAATCATATGCTTGTTGCAGAATTAAATGTGAATATATGTACCTAGTGGAAATGTTGATTTTCCTTAAATTTTTGCCTGTGGGTGTGATTAAAAGAGCAGACGCGTCGTGGGCGTCGGCGTCGAACGATTCATCTCTTTGGTGGCTATCGATTTTCGTCGGGGCGTTCGTTTTGTCGGACGTAGTTGCAAACGAGACTCGAGTACTCTATATCTGTATAGTACGATAGCACTTACTACAGCAACCATAGAATATATAAAATCATGGAAACCAACGAGCACCGTCACCGAGACGAAATTTTCTATAAAAGGGACATGCGTGTCGGCAATGTGAGCGCGTCGCTGACGATAATAAAACGTTAAAACTATGCAATTATACAAAAAGAAACAAACATTGATCTTTCCCTTGGCTCATTACTCATTCATTCATTTTGGCGGATATTATACCAAGAACATTTCACAAACATAAGATGATGATGATGAAGAAGTACAAGAAACAGATGAGTATTTAGATAAGTATTTCCTCGAATAACAAACTGTTTTGAAGATATTGTACTTACGTACACGATCAATTTGCCCTACAAGTTTTTGAATTCAAGGAATTCAACAATTATCTAAAGACATATTGTATACAAAATAGAAAAATAACAAGAAATTGAATTTGCTCTCGTTATGGCATGGGGTTTACCCGTTATTTATACCTAGAAGTAGTCTCTGCTTTATTCTGGTATCAAGCTGGTATACTTTACGTTACATCGAAGTTACAGAAAGGGGTGGGCGCGTCCCACATGAGGGGTACGTGTCTGATAGAATAGTGCAGGAGCAAGGTAAAACACATGTTATGTTAATTATATTCCCTACAAATTTCAAGTCAACACTGCAGCACCCACATCTAACTGACTGACATCTAGATCTGGCCTAACAGCCACCTAAAACTATCCAGACATTCAGGAAGAGAGTACGTTTGACTTTAACGGGTGCCATACACGCTCCGGAAATCCTTTGAGGAAAAACTGTTCAGGCGGTCTGTCCGGATTTCCGGACGCGGCCTGAATACCCCCTCGGGAATACACATTCCGGAAATCCTCTGAGAAAAAACTGTCAGTCCTGGCCTTCCGGAATGCGCTGCGGTCGAACTGCACTGAACTGATCTGACGCCACGCCACACACGCTCCGGTCGGCCTGTTCAGTCCGGAACTGACGGACTGTTCAGTTTTGAGAATAGTTTTTCAATTCTCATCCGGCCGCCTGAACAGTCCACAAAATCTGTCAGGAAAGTCAGGACTGAACAGCTTTTCCTCAAAGGATTTCCGGACCGTTTATGGGGCCCATTACATTAAATTTAAAAACTGATAGATCTAAATAGATTTAGGTGAAGGAAGTTTCTAGCAACGAACAACCTTTTGCATTTGTACGAGTAGAAAATAAAAGACAAAATTCCGTCCAAATAAATTTCATTTCGGAATTTACTTTTGCTATTTCTTTATCCATATTCCATATCATCCATGTGGACATTATTACTGCATTGTTGCCTGGATTTCTTCGTTATCTTCTTGTATTGGGTGATAATCGTTTTTTAATGGCATCTTTACAATTAATAGTGCATGCATGATGACGTATGGCTTAGACATTTAAATCAAACAATTGAACAGCAATAAATAAGAAAACGTAAATAAACTAATCAAAAAATAGCGCATGCATGACAATAATACATTTTTGAATTGAATCAAAATATAAATGAAATAATAAAAAAAAAGTACTGGGAAGCACTTCGACAATACATTCTTCTTTCTTCCTTTTGTATTATAATAATAGCAATACTTAAATAATGTTTAATGTAGATTTAAAAGTATACTTAAGGTGTTTTCTAATTTATTGTAGCCTTATTTTGGCTGTTTCCACATCATCCACGTACACGTTTCATGTTCTTTCACAATCCCGCATGGCTAAATCAATACGGTTGCATGACAAAGATGTTCGGCTGATTTTGGAACAATTGCGGGATGACCATTTAGACTACGTTCGAAACTTCCGGTTTGAACATAAAACATGGGTATGAACAAATCCACAAGAAATAACAACTAAAAAATACAAAAAATAAAGAACTTGGAAGCGGGGGGGGGGGGGGGGGGGGGGGGGC
>JARJEB010010266.1:0-12835 GCA_030264535.1 Liometoxenus newtonarum | reverse complement strand
GCAAGATTTGCCATTAACATTTCTTCTAGATATAATGGTTTGGAAGATATGTGCTACCATTTGAACAATCCCATAACAATCACCAGCATAAGAATAGAATTGAACAATGCTGCTCCCATGACACTGACACTCTGAATTGACAATATAAACTTCAATATTGAAATTGACGTTAAATGTCATAGAAATTAAAATAAATCGGTGCGAGTTCGCACCGCACAACTTTCTGGCCATATCCAATGCGATTTCGTGGAACTCGTCGCCCGTAGAGCAATTTTGAACGAAAAGGGGAAGTGTGATTGATTAGTTTCACTAAAATTCTGTGCAATTTCCACTTTCAATTCAAAATTGCTTTTACGGTCGACGAGTTCTACGAAATCGTATTGAATATGGCCAGAAAGTTGTGCGGTGCGAACCCGTACCGATTTATTTTAAATATTTTACAAAAATTAGTAATTTTGGCTGATTTTTCAACGCCTCTTTGTACGGAAAGATTATGTTTTGAAAAAAACCATAAGTACATGAAAGTAGGTAATTTTCTCGTGCTTATTTTAATAGAGAATCATCTTTTACGTAAAATGCTTGCTTTGCAAGTTATAAGGCGAAAACTAAAAATTTTTTAATGGTTTTGTCATAATTTCTCATATTTGCCGAGAAACATTTTGTTGTACAACTCCAGATTCGTGTTCAGCGCCCCAAAAAACGTAAAGTAAGCCACTAAAAACAATTACGCCTAAACTTTCCACTTTAACTACCAAATGACTGGACTATTATGATACATGTTGCTTAATCCACTATTATGCTGCAATCAATATTTAGCAAGTTAGACGTTTGGTCTATAAGTAAAGGTGTCTCCTTTATCAGCCGATTTTGTTTATTTTTCTCCAGGTTGAAAGTAGCTGGACAGCTCCCCATATAACAAATTTCATATTTATACGTTGTTTGGTTTGCCCGCAATTTTGTTCACACACACACACACACACACACACAAACACACCAATCCAAAAACCACTTTTTCGTACTCAGGAGATTCGTGGAAATTCGTCGAAAACCCGAGTCCGATATTTTGCCTTATCAGCTATTTTTCCTTACCATATCTTCGGCAAGGTGAAAAGCAAAAAGAGAAATATATAGCAAAGTTTTTAACATTCGAAGATAAAGTGTATATATTGAGAGATGTGAGTATGTGAATGAAGGATGGGAAATTGGCAACAATATTTTAGCGCTGTGGGTCTTCCATACTTTTCTGCATGCTCTTTAAACATATTTGTATACGCGAATGAGGGATTGTTGTGTGTTAGCTGTACTTTATATCGTAAAAGTTATCTTGGTTTAAATTTGCACCTGAACACGAATGTAGGTGTATAGGAAGTTTTGAATCATTTGCTTTTCATCTTTACGTAACTGTTCTGGATTTATAATTTAACAGTCCAACCTATATTTATATTTATACCATTTAAATAAATGCTATATCTGCGACTCCTGCTGGAAGGTCATTATTATTCTATAAACATATTGCTCGTTTTCCCGGAGGAATAAGAAAATTCACCATTATAGAGAGAATTAACATATTTTACACTTTTCACTCGCCACATATTACATATTCATGTTAAACTTGGCTTAAGATTTCCTTTGATTCCTGATGGTTGGCAGAGAAGCCAATTTGTAATTTATAAAAATTGTTCTTTGTGAGTTTTTATTTCTTTTTCCAATCTCAGTTATTACTGAAATATCCTTATCATTTCACTTATTGTATTGTGATACCGCTTGATACGTGTCTTATGCACAAATCGTTTTCTGCATTCTGCGCTAAAGCAATTTGCAATTTCAGTAAAAACAGCACAAAAAATGCAGCTTTTGTTGGGTATACACACAAAACCATGGCCCAAAATGTAACAACGTTGCATGCTTGCTGCGATGAAGTGCCAAGTTTGCTACATTTAGTTAGGATTCGTGCTGCTTGCTGTACAACATTACAGAATATATAAAAGGCAAAAGCCAAGCACAAGCGACCATAAAATGTCAAGGGTGTGCAAGCTGAGCTAGGGCCCGAATCTGGGATAAAGGACAAAACTTGGATTTCTAATACATAAATATTTATAAATAACGCGCGCCCCGCTCACTTGAGTTCTGTATTTATTTTGCATAACGTTTCGTTTCATGGTGTGGCGTGCGGAGTGCGATTTTGCAAAGCCAAATGTAGTATAATATTATACAAGGACATAAATATTGAAAATTGTCCAAAATGTCCTACATTTCTTGCTATATAATTTTGCGTTGCTTTTCTTTAGTAATAATAATTACATGAATCAAAATTATGCAATGTTGAGTTATCGTGTTTACTTTGTTTGTTTGCAGTTCCGTTTCTTTTGATGAAAAGCAAAGTTCTCATTTCACCTCGGGAGTCGTTGACGGCTAACCGGAATCTGCGCATGATACGCGTAGAGAACTCCATGTAATGTCGTTTGGTCCACGTCCTGCGATCCGATGTTGTAAATAAACAAGTCTGCCAGTCCCTTGGGCTTTTTATTAGCTTTCGGCTTTTGCTTGTTTTGTTCAGGGTTCTGAATGCTGGTGTTAACTTGACTTGATGAAGAGAGTGTTGCGGTCGTCTTGATTTCAGACACAGTGTGTTTTGTCTATACAATACAACAACAAGAGTTTGTGTGTATCTTTCGTGAGAGAACTAAATTCCATGAGTCAGTGGTTAAGATTTCTTGATTATGTATATACGGACTATACTTCTCAAAAATTTAGCCCCAGCTAAACAGACTTCTGTTTTAGTTTTAAGTTGAAACACTGTAGAGACTCTGCATTGGTTTGATTTTGTTAATCTACGAACAATTTTTTGACGTAATTGTGACACTTAATTAGGTATTCTTATATGACGTCACAAACGTCAAAATTTTGATCGTGGAATATGACATTGATATGACGCTACTGAGATATGCTGTGTTTATTAGTCTTTGAAATCATGCTTTCATCCAGGACCCTGTACAGATTTTTAATGAAATGTTACTTCCGGATAGTTCCGACAGGTGGTGCACAGCATTAATAGAAACCTTCAATATGTGTGCAACCAAAATAACTAACGTGTATTTCACCCAGGTACACATCAAATAAAAAACAAAATTAGGATTGGATGAAAAATGTATGCTGGTGAAATATCAAAGAGATAAGCATCATAAATTCCTTTTGATTTTAAGTTTACCGCATTTTATCCATCTTGATATAAGAATATTTACTCCGATCCGAAGACTTAATCCAACATCGCATCATAAAATAAAGAAGATAATCTTTTATTATGCCCTCGAGTCATTTTAGTTTAGGAATTTCTTTTGCCTTTTTCTCCTATACTAACCTATCTGGGGTATATAATTCAACTTCTTGATCTTTGTTGATTTTCATTAGATAAACTCCCAATTGAACTTTTGGGGTTTACTCCCCTTATAATATTTCTTGCGTCCTGCTTCCCAACGTTTACCTTTCAAATTCCCAATGGTTACCTTTCATTTTACCTTTCATTTGAATATTATCAAAAATATTATCTATAAACCAATGAAACAGAAACAATACTGTATCTTATGTTTTCCTACGGCCACTATGAAATGGCACACTTTCGCCATAGGTTAGTTATCGCGCTCGTGAGAAATTGAAAACTTTCCAAATTTGTGAGGTAAACTATACTATTATTTAAAATATATGTATATGTATATAACTTTGTATAAAAAGTGACATTTTGATGACGAACATGTTCAGGACCAGGCAGACAATTGATAAACCTTAATGGGGATAGTTTTTGAAGTGGTTTTTCGTTTTTGATAGTAAGTTTGTATAAGTCTAGGTTATGTTCAACGATATTGATCTTGCAAAAATAACTATTTAATAAGCATTATACCGACAAAGTTGCCATTTTCGAATGTCATTATAAATATTAGCTACTGCTGCATATGCGTCTAAAAGGATTAATACGTTATAAGCCCGTTAAGGGTAGGAAAATACGAAATGAAGTGTTGCAGGTGTCTTTTATGCCATTTTGCATTCCCCTCGAATATTTTTTTGTTCGTTTCTTTTAATGGTCGTTTAATTTTTTGCTTCAAGCGACAGTACGAACAGGCAATGTAATTAAGGATTAATGGAGAGAAATTATGTGGTCGCCGGGCAAAAATTATGTTATAATACAGGACTCAGGACTATGTACATGTAAAGTACAATTTGACTATTTATCAGAATTTACACTGAAGAAGACTTTGTTTGTTAGTTTTACTCGTAAATCACGTAAGCGCTCACTTAGAACTACATTATGTTATTGAACTATTTCATTGGGTCAGAAATGTAGTACGGTAGCTAACTACTTACTTAAAAAAGATTTCGTGTAAAGTGTGTGTTCATTTATCATTTACTTTTTAATAATTCCACTTGGCGTAGAAACTATGACAGGACATACATAAAATCCCGCAGGAAAATCTTCACCCGAGGCATTCAAATGTACAAAGAGGAAAAAGGATACAATTATATATGCCGAAGAAAAGGATAAGAAATATTGAAAAGGGCACCGGTTTAAAGTATTAGGTGCAATGTAAGAAAACGGAAAAAATGAGGCAATAGGAAAATCCAAGAAAGAAAATTAAAAAGTTTGTAATTTATGTTCGTTTTCCAACCATTTCTTCGTGTTTTTCACAAGGATAAGAGAAAATTTGCAAGATTGCAAGAATAGTAAAATGTAAAACCAGGAACATATAACGACTTTGTTTTTAATTTTTTTTTTTGCTTATTCTCGATATCAAATAAATTTCCACGTACTTACTTATTTAAATTTCTACGTAATATTATCCTGAAATTGACAGTGCATTCCAGAATTAATTGATTAATTAATTAATTCAATTGGCTGATAAATAGTCGAGTTAATTCGGTATGACATTAATCAAGTATTCGCTGACAATTTTCCACAATATTATTAGGCAACTGGGTGGGGGGTGAAGGGATGCTCGTTAATAATACAACCAACCCTTGTTTACCATCCTACTGTGGGAAAACATCTCAAAACTCAAAATGTAAACCGCATGCATAAATCGTGACTTTTACATGATCGATTCCCATATGGATACGAATTGGAACTAGTTTGCCTTTCGATTGGGGATGCTAAAGGCCTAGTAGCACTTTCAGATGGATAAAATAGACGAATCTATATGTATGTCGAAGAGAGAATTGCAGAGTGGTGTATTTTGCATTTCGTAGTGTGTTTCAGCTTCGAAGGGTGAATGTAAATTTATGTCTGACTTGCACATATGCCGGTGCCATTGCTGCCAGTGCCGCTGCGTGTTTTGTTTGTCGGGGAGTGAGTGATGTTGTAAGTGGCTTGTCGAACAGATGGATCTACGAAATTCTTCCGCAATATCGTAACCAGTACAGAATACTCTACTATCAATATTATACTGATGGTGCCTTCAAAAACTTAACCAGCATGAACAGGGTTCTAGACGTTACGCATACACTTATACCAACTTTATCTTAGTTTATGTAAAGTGTTGTCACTTGTTGAAAAAGTCTGTTTTAACAGTTATTCACGATTTTTCTTTCATAATACGCTTTATGCGAACACACTGTATGTGTTGGCATTGTTTTGGCAATATGTTGAGCTACACACACACATGCACGCGCGCACGCATTGGAATTGATGAATGACTGAACGCTAATGTTGTTCACAAACATTGGACGAATGAAGAATCGACGATCAGCCGCTTCGGCTGGGATCAGAACTTGTTTTATTGCTAGCCGAAGCACATTAACCGAGATCCGATAAACTTTCACGGTTCACTGCTTTTAATCAATAGAGATGCGTGTTAAGGTTGACATCGCCGCTAAGCAGACGTTAAATCAAATAGTGCCAGTGAGATGATGTTATTCCTGATTCTCCTTCAGTCCGTCGTGCCCTCCACATATCCATGTTTTACGATACGCACTTGCTTAACGTCATCAGGATTAGCGATATTGTTTGATTATAAATCAATCAAGTCGAATTAAACGAACAGATTGCTTTGCGACCTAACCAAAACAATAAAAAAACTTTACTAAAGATCAGTAAAAATGATTTCTTTTATATTGTTTAATTAGCACCAATATCAATAATTGTTTGGCAATTATTTTTTGACTGTGATAGGAAAAATTAACTCTTTCGACGGAACTCGAACCCGCAACTTAATAGCTCAATTGGCAGAGCTAGCACTACATATGCTAAAAGTTGCGGGTTCGAGTCCCGCTGAAAAAGTTAATTTTTCCTATGAAGTAAAACTATACGTCTATAAGTATATGAAATCAAAAAATATCATTGTCACATATACCATTCTTTACGTACTACTCTGAAAAGTAACTCTAAGCTACTCAGAGTAGATCCTAAGTTCTCTGAGCAGTTTAGAGTGAGTAAAATGGTACGCGTCGCGTTCAAATAAGAAAGATATCGTTTGCTTTCGTGTTTCTTCCACCTCATCATGCCATTTACTCTACCCTGTTGTTCCTGCGGCATGCTGCATTAGTTAATCTCATAGGAATCATTAGCAGGGTACCATTTGGATACATATACGTTTACCTTATAAGTACATTAAGAAGGCGCAATGCTTTTGTTTTGAGCTTGGAGTATAAGACTTGCCTCCGTTTCCTTGTAATGTGCAAGGAGTGCACACAAACAAACACACACCGCACGGCCATCTAATGCCCATTTTCACGAGATTCAACACGACACATTTAGCCTTCATTCGAGATAATTACAGAATTTACATTATGTTATGTGTTGTTCTACTAATGCTTCGGCGGCGCTCTCGATAACTAGGGAAATCAGACGAGAAGCAGGAAATTGGAATTAAGGAGCGGGACAAAACAGAGGTACCTATATTTGCTAGTCACTGGTAGAAGAAAGGAAAGCGTTAGGAAATTAGCAGAACCAAATGCGTTCTGTTACGTTCTGGTAATTCAAATAGAATAGACAGCTCCGAATTGAAAAAGTTTTATGATTTTCAGGTTGTTAATAATAAAATAATTGATGAATATGGGTAAGGGGGCAAAGTATACTTATACTTTTTTTGGACTAGAACTATTTTTAGTCAATCTCTAAAACCCTATTTTATCCAAAAAGTTCAGGGTTAGCAGATTATTTGTTTGCATTATGTTTACGATCGCATCAATTATTCCTTTTGGTCAGTTACTGGCTTTTCATGCTTTTGCCTTGGGGTGAGTTTGAGCAGAATATTTTCGCTGATGAAAGTTAACATTAATAATTCGTCCTATACAAAACATGCATGCTTCCTCGTGCACTCTAAAGGGTGGAAACAATACAAAATCATATGCAACACGTCGGTCTAAACTAAATTTTGCAAAAATGAATAATAGATAGAAAGACATGAAATACGGAATAATTTTTTTACTGATTTAAAAATTTTGGAAATATATAATCCTTTGAAAATGTTTTCATTACATTTACTAGTTGCAACCGGCTTCGCAAATTCAAGAAATTTATTTTAAAAATATTGATTTAAACCGAATATTGCAATGTAAAACTTAAAAGTTTTAAAAGGTTTCAAAGCTTGAAAGATAAATCTAGATGATTGTTGATATTTCAACTTTGGAAAATCAAATAGCGCCCATCAAGGACCGAAAATCCTGTGAAAAGTGTGGATTGTTCAACTGTGTCCTCGCAGCGATGCGACTTATATTCGCATTTGCATTTTAAGGAAAACCATCCACGGTTGTTATCGCTTCTGCAATTGTGTCGGTCTGTCATCCCCGAACTTTTGAGTACGAGCGCAATTTCTACATTTCTCTCCTCCTCTCCTTGCCCGTCATCCCCCAACGGAGATTTTCGATTCTGCCGCAGTAATACTGCAATATATTATTTTTTTCTATCTTTCCAGAATGTTTGTTTTCGTCGGCAGCAGTTTTCTAGAATATTGTTCAATACCGACACATTGACACTTATACACGTGCACATGGTTTCACAGTTTTCCACTTACAAGGTATACTACCTTGCAGCACCAGTAGGAAGGACAGCAAACAAAACCAACAAATGCATAAAACCGTAAATAACGTAAAAGATTTATTCGAATAAGTAGGGCGCGCACAAATATTTCGAAGGGATATAGGAACGGTTTAGGAAAAACTGGTTAGATTGCTACATGCGGATGAAAAAGGGATGAGAATAAAGGCTACGTCATGCCACCGCAGATTCAGATAAATGATAATATCTCAAATAAGGAAAATTCCGCGAAAAACGGTTTTCTTTCCTGAAAATTCCCTAAGATCTTCTAAACCAAAATTGAGAAATGTATTTAAAGGGTTTTAAAATATGATAATGTTTACTTCAAATATTAAGAAATTTAATTAATAAAATCGATGTATTTTCAACAACATTTGAATAAGATAGAAAATACATTTTTCTATACAGTTGTTTTATATTTTAATTTTTTATGTAGGACATAAGAAACGAAAACCCGCACACGAAGTGTAACTTTGTTATGTGAATCCAGGAAGGATTTATGAACTATTGCAACTGTTTGAGTGGGCATGTCTTCGGGGTGTAAAATTTATTGCTGGCGGAACACAACGGAACAACTTTGCGTCCGGCGCTGCCGAAATGTGTGTTTGAATCAGTTTGGAACTTCCAAACATATCCCTGCACAGTCCACAAATGCTCTGTCACATTATGCTCTTTCACGTGAATTTATTTGGGAATAATATTGTTCAGATGCACATTCTATTTGTTTCCTACTTTTTCTCCGTAGAGTAGAGATAAAGTGGTCTGTATTTGTAATTAATTTGCAGGAGAATCATTGTACAATTCAAATAAATCTTTATTTGGACTATACTGTGTTGAGAGTCCTTTTTGTTGATTACGATATTGAAATTAGGCTAATTTTTCATGTCTGTTTATTTACATACCTCAAAACGAAAGGTTTCCATTTGTCGGTCTTATTTGTTAGGCCCACATTAAAGTCCACAATTTAATCATATCTGTAACAAACAAACAAATTAAATACATTTATTCAGTTCAAATAAAAATAAAATTCAAAAGTAAATGAAAAACTTTTAGGCGTTTCCAGATTCCGTCTGGAATGATGTGACGCCTTGAACCAACAAGAAAAAAATATAATATTGTCTCTCATAATTCATAATGTGAATAAGCCGCCATAAATGCGGATAAGCGCTTTCCAGCCACCCCAAACTTCCCTAAAGCTCATTGCGGTCGTTGAATGCGGTTGCAAGCGGTGGCTTAAAAGGATGATAAAAAACCGAAAGCGATAAAAATAATAAAATGAGAAGTGTAAACAATCTCACACTAACGAGCAAAACAAGAAAATCCGTAACTCAAAGACAACTGAATTGATAGAACACGCACAACTAAACTAGTTTCAAAATAAACTTTAGCATTATAAATAATAATGAATAACAATTTTTGGTATGAACAACTACAGCATTACTTATAGATCGGTGCGTTAAATTCGCAGTGCACAACTTTTCGATCATTTTAATCGGAAAGAGGAAATTTCACAATAATTTAGTCATATCAAAACGTATTCATTCTCATTTCCACATTCCGATCAGAATCACTTTTACCATTGACGACTTCAACGAAATCATAGTGTATCTATATATGATTGTGCGGTACGAATTTAACACACCGATTTTTTCATTATCTCAGTCGCAGTTATAAGTTCATCATAAGATGTAATAAATAAAAAAATTTTGGTTTGTCAGAAAATTTATTGTATTTAATATTATCTTATATTTACTGTTTTTATGATATTGGTTCTTAAGGCACTATATATTCTCAATATTCGTATCGAAAATATTGTCTTTTTCTCGCTTTTACTAAACATTCGAAGCATTTCTCTGAAAACTAAAAGGTACCATACCATCATATACAGTTTTAGATGTAGAAAATTTTTGGGAGCTTTCATTTTTGCTGTAAATTAATTTGTGTAGCAGGAAAATGGGATAAACTATTTTTACCTATAAAATCCGAATGTCTGGTTGGCTTTATCTGGCCCCTCTGTACCTATTAACTCCAATGTTTTGAAATATTTGATTTAAATAAAACTCTTTAAAAACAGTTTCAAGCAGGTAACTTTGGCAGAAGCAATGTTTGCACGGAAGCTATTTTTATACTGTAAACAGTGTAAACAATAACTGCTACATTTATCTTAATCTAGGAAAATATATGTAAAACCAATAATATATTATTCCTCGTCATCTGTAATATGGTCTACCGATTTATTTAATTTCGATGACATTTAAGGCCAATTTCAATAACATTAACCATGTTAATATTGTCAATTCTGAGTGTCAGCGGCCCTGGGCCAACACTGTTTGGGGAAGCCGAGATTCGTGGAGATCCATCGGAAACCAGAGTCCGATTTTATGCCTGATCACCAAAGGAAGATTATTGTTACCTATAAATATTTAAAAACGTCATCGGAATTAAATAAATCGGTACGCCTTCGCAACGGTCAACTTGCCGACCAAGTATCAAATTTAATGAAAATATTTTTAAATTCGAATTGGACTAATTTTTTTTCTTAACAGAATGATTTCTTGGTATCTGCTTACACATACTTATTTATTATGCACTGCCTTTCGGATAGGGACAGATGACACAAATTCAACTGCATACGGCTTCAAAATGAATAAGTAATAAATTTTTTTCCAATGATATTAGGAAAATTCGATAGACTGTGAGTTACATCATTTTCACGTGAATACAAACCCGAGTTGGTATACAGAAATATTCGGGTAGGTAAATTCACCCAGCAAGCGGTAAAACGCACTGATTCCAACTAAAATTTTAAAGTAAGTATAATTGTTGTCGATAGATTCTATCAATTTTAATTGTGAGAAGAACTATTCTCGATTAAATTTATTTAATATTTAGTTCGAATATAATTTTCAATTTCATAGTATTAAGGTTGTTTTTAACCATTTTTTCATTCACTCTCTTATTGTTTTAAAAAATGGAATCCAACACCAAAATTGAAATTTGTAGAATTACCGGGTGGAGCAGGGAAAAGATGGAAAAGACGGGAAATGCGGAAGAAGTCGATGAAAGGGATCAGACAAAATGATGAAGAACTGGAAACGCATAAAGGAATTAAGAGCAACTATTATTGATTACGTGGCAGAAAGAAACGAAAAGGAAAGAACACATATTAACAAGTTGAGATCTACAAACCGGCAATATTTAGAACCAGAAAATTTGAGGAATAAATTCATTAATAGGTCTTAAACAATTGAATTAAAATCCTTAGTCGAAAATATCTATTTTAATAAATCGGTGAGTTAAATAAAATATTTACTACGAATTTTAATCGGAAAGAGGAAATTGCGCGGAAAATTAGTCCCATTTCCACTTTCCGAAGAAAATTACTTTTGTGATCGACAAGTTCTACGAAATCGTACTGTATACGATCGGAAATTTGAACGGTACAAATTTTTTTCTTTCAGAAATTAGTTCATTTTGGGAGTAAAAAACCGTGTCAGTAAATTTCATTTTGATATGCCAAATTAACCTTGCCATTAATAATACTTTTCTTATAAACTTTTTTCTTAAAATTCGTTCAGTTTAAGAAAAAGCCGTGTAAGTAAATTTAATTTTTATAAGCAAAATAAGCAAATAATCTCACTAAACTTGGCTGACCTTGCTATGAATAATACTTTTGTTTTTTTACTTTTTTTCTTAATATTCGTTCAGTTTGGGAATTAAAAACCGTGTACGTAAATTACATTTTGATAAGTTAAAATAAGCAAATAGTTTCACTGTACTTGGCTGAGTTTGCCATGAATAATTTTTCCTTTTTACTTTTCTTTCATAAGAATCGTTCGGTTTGGGAATAAAATAAATCGGATGGGTTAAATTCGCACCACACCACTTTCCGACCATATAAACTATGATTTCGAAGAAATCGTAGATCGTAAAAGAAATCGGTGCGTTAAATTCGCACCACACAACTATAACCGAGACAACCGTCGATCTTTGAAGTATTTTTGTGTACAGAAATTTAGGGATATCAGATCGTAATTAGTGTCATTTCCACTTTTCGATCAAAATTAATTCTTCGATCGACGATCTACGAAATCGTAGTTGTTTGAATTTTGTTTCAAAGAACACAAACAAATTTAACATTTTAGTATTTATTAACTTACAAACTGTGCATCCTAGGAGAACAAGTTATGAGTGTTGAAATGGAGACAATACGATTTCGTAGAACTAGTCGATCGTAAAAGTAATTTTGATCGGAAAGTGGAAATGACACTGATTACTATTTGATATCAATAATCTGTACAATTTCAACTTTCCGATCAAAATTACTTTTACGATCGAGTAGTTCTACGAATTTGTAGTGGATATGGTCGGAAAGTTGTGCGGTGCGAATTTAACGTACCTACCGATTTATTAATTTTAATATAACCTTGCTTGTTACATTTCTTCCTCAAATACAGCTAGCCTACGCACCAATTTATTTATTAGGAAAAGGCAATTGAATTTGATCTACGTCTAAATCGATATTTCGTTGATACATACAGTTTCTCTTAAAATTAAACAAGATCCAAGAACCATATGTAGGTGGAACAAATTAAAATAAAATTTTAAATTTTTATGAGAATCATGACATGCACGAATGGGATTGATTATAACTTGAGGTAACCAGTAGGTAATAAATTTTATCTCCGAACGTCGTATAAGTGACACATTACATTCACTGTTGCATGGTGTATAAGTGTAGCTTTATGGTGCCTCCGATACTCATAATAACTTATACTCTTAGGAGCATAAAGTGATTCGGTTTATACTCCT
>JARJEB010010246.1:0-22286 GCA_030264535.1 Liometoxenus newtonarum | reverse complement strand
CTTTAAGTAAATGTCAAACAATGTCAAGCATTTTGAGCGCCAGAAATATATAAAATAAATCAAAATAAGAGGGATTTTACATGGCAGTCAAATATCGCTTGAATTTATGTTCGTCGTACTTGGCGCCCCTACGGACGGCATACACTGTCGTTGATGTCTTAAGACATGGACGAAGAACATGTCTTAAGAAATCAACGACTGTGTATGGGCCCCTATAAATTTATGTTCGTCGTACATGGCGCCACTATGGGCGCCATACACGGTCGTTGATGTCTTAAGACATGGACGAAGAAGAAATCTTAAGACATCAAAGACCGTGTATGGGCTCATCTAAATTTATGTTCGTCGTACATGGCGCCCCTATGGGCGCCATTCACGGTCGTTGATGCCTTAAAACATGGACGAAGAATATGTCTTCAGACATCAATGACCGTCCCTTTAAATTTATGTTCGTCATACGTGGCGCCCCTTTTTGGCGCCATACTCGGTCGTTAATGTCGTAAAACATGGACGAAGGACATGTCTTAAGACATCAACGACCGTGTATGGCCCCAATTAAATTTATGTTCCTCGTACATGGCGCCCATTTGGGCGTCATACACGGTCGTTAATGTCTTAAGACATGTACGATGAACATGTCTTGAGTTATCAACGACCGTGTAAGGCCGCCTTAATGATTTTTAGGAACCATATGCTTCGTCTTTGTTATCCTAGTCTAGTGCAACAACGACTGGAGTACTCCTCATCTCAGTCAGATCGATACAGACTGTCCATGACTGAGGAGATGCTGAGTATTCGAGTCGTTGTTGCACCTAGGAAGTTTAACAGAGAGGAAGAAGATGGTTGCTGAAACTCATTAACAATCTTCTACCGCCACTGTAAGAATTCAAATGGGTAAAATCCCTCTTATTTCTTATTCTGATTTATTTTAAATAAATATTTGACACGCACCAAGCGCTTTGTAGATCTAAATTCAAAATTTAGTAATTGCCATCTTGAAATTATATTAAGAAAAAAAAAACTTAATTATGTAAGGAATGCTACATAAAGTCAAATGTTCTATGTTAGACATTGTGTAGAGTTTTTTTTTTGAAAGTCGTAAAAATATAAAAATGTAATAAGCGCTTAAAAAATCTTGTTAAAATTCATAATATTATAAATTCTGCTTGACAAGTCTTCTTTGTTCGCATTTTGATGTGATATAAAAAATATAAACGAAAATTTATGAAATTACAAGTGCAGGAAGCACTAATATTGAATTTAAATATAAATTTTAATGAAATGAAAATGCGTAAAAATATGTTTAAAAGATTTTCTTGCATTCTATATTATGCAAACTTTTCAAGAATAAAAGATAACGTAACGAAACGTAATAAAAATGAAGAATAATTAATGTAAAATGGCTGTTATTATACAAGAGAATATATTATATTTAAAAATATATATACAAATAAATTATATATCTAAAAAACTTATATATTGTACTGAGATTTATCATGAAAATGATGAAAATGTGTGACTGGAGCGAGACGTTTATTGCAGAAATTTTTTTTTGAGAATAATTTAATGTGGTTTTCATTATGCTTTATAATTTGCTCTAAGTGGTTTCCGATTAATTTTGCAAGTGTTTTATGAAAAATGAAAAGTATGCAAAAATTCACACAAGAATATAAAACAAAGACTATCACGTGAGATTTTGTTTTTCTGCTCACAAAAAGATTTTTCAGAAAAATAATAGTATATTATTAGATGAGCGATTATGATAGCCATTGTTCACGAGAATGAGGTTTGCGAGTTGAACAATGGCCATAATTGCGAATATGATACTATGCTTTTTCTACACCTTGCATTATTTTTAACACAAAATACAAATTGTGATTTCTCGATCAAGCAACGATCGAGCACTAACTGACAAGTGAAACAATATGGCGGGCGACACACATAGAGCTATGGTCGGAATTCTTCGGGTTGTTTTGAGATTTTAGATCATATAGATAAGTTGGATCGGTCACTTCAAATTCTTTAAATCTTGTTGAACTTTAAATGATCTTCGAATATACGCGATCAATGTTATATAAATTGCAGTGATTAATAAATCACGTGTGATTTGCAGGTACCATTTAATCACTCAAAAAATGCTAATAATGACCATATAGCTAAATAGGTGTAGAAAGAAATATTTATTATTATTTCAAGATATTGTTATAATGTGTGTTTTCTGCATACTTTTAAACTCGTCATGAAAACAAGTGTTATATAGTTACAAAAATATTTATAACCAAAATATAACCAAAAGAAAAGAAAATAACATGAAAAAATAAATAAAAAAAATTCAAGAAAAAACTTGCTCTGATAGTCAATATTAGTTGATATTACATTACGAAGCGATTATACAATGCCACAGTGGCGCAGCATGGAGGCCCACCACCCTTTTCAATTAAAATGTAATAAATTTAACTTAAAAAAATGAATTGTACCTTAATTTTTGTAATAAAATTTTCCTGGCTACGCCACTGCAATGCCAACTACATAAATGGAACGCAGAGTATAGAATATACTTATCAGTATAACTTTTAGTACAGAGCTTCTAAGTAAACATGAGCCCTGGAAATATGTGAACTAAATAAACATTTTTACGGGAACCAATCGCACAGGATTTTTTTCTTTTGACGCGGATACTCAATGAAAAATCACAAGATATCGTTAACGTAGTGTGTCACAAGTCATTGCATCACTACATACTTAGGTAGTTTTCGTAAATTTTCAAAATCCGCGCGCATTTGCTGCCGCGGAGTGTACTTTCGCAAAGGCATGGAGCGCAGAACACGCCCACCAAGTCTCATGTTTGTTTAGACGGACTGTTGACATTTACACATATATCAAGATTATTGATGCTTTAGAAATGGAATATGGAAATTAAGCTTGCAACTTTGTACAAAAAGCACAAAACTTACAGTTCACAAGATATTAAAATTAAATATAAATTTTACTTTAAAAGAGTGTGTGCAAGAGTGCAAGTGATGTCTTGATTTGGGGGAGAAATGAGAATGTTTTAGAAAATGTACAGAGAAGAATAACTTTAGCATAAATTTAAAAATAAAATTGAATATACCAACAGCTGAAATGTATTTAGATAAACCAAATAAAAATATAAATAAATGTAATAAAAATGATAGATAATACGTAAAAATATTAAAAAGCCTATAAGCAAGGACAATTTGAAATTGAAAATTGAAAGAAAATTTAGATGAATTATGTACATTACCAAAACTGCAAAACATAACCTAATAAAGTAAACCAAATTATTGTACCTTGTAAATCTAACTCAATAGAAAATGAGACGGATTTACTCAAAAAATTATGAAAGAAAACCAGTGAAATATCCAATATTCAAATGATGGTGTCCGCAAGGGATAAATTCATAAATTATGTTGGAAATGTGCGTTCTTTGAAGTCTCATTAAATTATTTTAAATTATTATTTTTGTGATTCACTCGGTATATATCACAAGACTTTTTAAATACTGATTTTGAGTAATTTAAACTATTATTAGTAGTAAAAACTAAACTAAAAACAACTAACAGTATTCTAAACTAAAACTATATATACCAGTACAACATCTACTCTTGTAAATTGATAGAGATATAAATAATAGTAGTTTTTTCCTAAAATAATAGTGCAAAATGGTTCAACTAATTTTTGTCCACATTTATTCGCAAAGTTATTTTTGAAAGATTCAACAGCTTGTAAATGATTGCAATGGCAAATAATAATTCTCTCTTCAAAAAATAGCATTAAGTGTAACAAACGTGAAAATGTGAGATGTGCGAACACAATTTGTAGTTTTATATAAATTGATTCGAAGAGAAGTAACTCTAATATAGTTACATTTTTAAGTTTGTAGTTTATAAATTAATAATTAATATATGTTATGACAACATTTGCAATTGTCATAGTGATCAAGTTAAATGCAAGTATACTACATTTTACATTACAAAAGATGGAAAATAAATGGAATTTAGATTATATCATACCTCTACCTACATATTTTCTAATAAATATAGTAGCAAAAACGAAGATAAAAACAAAGTGGAAACACTTTGTCTTTGTTGCTTTTACGTTACATGTGCGAATTGGAAAATATGAAAAATTAATGAAAAAAAAATCGATGTATGAACATCCAAACTGTAGTAAAGTTGAATAAATAAATAACGCACTAGTAAATGTCGATTCAGATGTAGGGGGATAAATAATTTATTATTTGTTATACGTCCGTTTCATAATCAACGTATAAAATATTTAAGTTATGCTGTTTAAGTGTTAAAATGTAAGAATTTGTGTTTTCCATGGTTTTATGTTGAAATTGCTTCAGTAACTTTATGTATTATTGGATTGTACGTAAATAATATGCAAATGTGAAATATAAGGAAAGGAATAGAAAATAAATTTAATTAATGACGATGATACCCAAAGCGATGGTGAAGTATGAAAAATACATTGATAAATTAATGTAAGTTTAAGTTGATAAATAAAAATAAAGAATATGTATATTCCCATAAATTATTCGATTTTTACTTTATGATACTACCGAAGGTAGTTTAGGAAAGTATCTGATTCATCTAAAAAATCGATCTCGTTTCACGGAATGCGAGTGTGCGTGGCGCGAGGAGAATACGTTTAGATTCCTAAAATGACCATTTAATGGCTTTGACCCAAAACAGATTTGGAGTTAGATTCCCACAAAAATTGCATTTAGAATCCCGAAATTCTACCTGAGTTAAGTTTAGGTTAGGTACCCAGTTCGGTTTTGGTGACAATAAGGTTAGTCTTATTGGGGTTAACAAGAAGTTAGTGGAAAAAAACACAAAACGTACTTGGTTTTAACGTACCTGGTTTTTTTTTAGTTTTTATTAACAAAGATTGTTGTATTGCAATATTGTATATAATATCGTTTATAACAAATATTGTAATCTAACTGCAATTTCCTACAACCATTTATTCTACCTTTTTAAACCTTTTCCTTGGGAATCTAAAGGTATCATAAAATTGCATCAATTAATGAATCATAAAACGACCCAGGAATCTAAAGGTATATCCATGGTGCGTGTGTCTAGTTGCTCAGCGGAACTGAGCAACGGATTGAGATGAAATTTCGTAACCGAGTTCAACACTTTCATATGCCGACTAGTTTCGGAATTGAGCAAAATCAGTCGGTGAAGAAGGGAGCTATTGTTGTTGGCTGTCAAACCAAGCAAAGGATTGGGATGAAATTTGATATCGGGCCACGAAATATGTGAATGTGAGCAAAGGCAGGAATTTGTGGCGAGCAAGCGTTTATCTGATTCATCCAAAAAATCGATTTCGCTTCTCTGAGCCTAAAAGGAGTTTTTGACGTGATTTCCGAGGAGTCCGCATGCCCCGTTGAACGAGACACGTGGCGCATGTCTCTTGTTGCTCACCGGAACTGAGCAACGGATCGAAATGAAATTTTGTAAACGAGTTCAACACTTTCATATGCCGACTAGGTTCGAAATTGAGCAACATCGATCGGTAAAAAAGGGAGCTATTGTTGCCGGCTGTCCATCCAAGCAAAGAATTGGGATGAAATTTAATATCGGGCCACGAAATTGTGAATGTGAGCAAAGGCAAGAATTTGTGGCGAGCAAGCGTTTATCTGATTCATCCAAAAAATCGATTTCGCTTCTCTGAACCTAAAAGGAGTTTTTCACGTGATTTCCTTGCAAGTGTGCGTGGCGCGTGCCGAGAGACACGTGTCGCGTGGCGGAATTGAGCAACGGACCGAGATGAAATTTCGTAAACGAGGTCAACGACTTTATATGCAGACTAGGTTTGAAATTGAGCAAAATCGGTAGGTAAAGAAGGGAGCTATTGCTGTCGGCTGTCAAACCAAGCAAAGGATTGGGATGAAATTGGTGGCGAGCCGGGAGCAAGGGTTAATAAAAAAAAACGATTAGTAAGTTTCATTTATGACATATGTGTCATATTTATAAAATATAAACAATGTTGAAATTTGGGGAATAAATAATTTTTGCTCAGACTATACCAACTCTGCTTACCACACTTACCAGGCATTGACTGTATTTTTAAAACCCGAAATTTTGCTGCAGATATATTTATACATATCCAGGTAGGTACCCACTATCGAAAAAATACATCCAATTTTATAAAAAAAATTGGTAAAACTGAACAACAAAATTTATCATATCAACACATTTACGTTCCTCTAATAAAAAATAAATATTCGCCCATACTCTAACGCTCTAACCAATTAAATCTTTTGTTGTATTATTTATGTAGCGAGTCTATTCAGTTATATTCAATATATTTAACAGGAAGTATGAAGTAGACATAGATATACATATTACATAATGAAGAGCAATAATGGAAATGTGTACTAGTACTATTGATCAAGTTGTATATTCAACGGTTGCAGTACTGTTCACATTCTGCACTGTTCTGTGATGTTGTGCATTCGGTACATTAGGTTGTACTGTACCTTTCCTAATCCGATCTGCATTTATGCACTGCAATGATGATACTGCAATTTATGCACTGCAATGATGATACTGCAACAAATATACCTATTATACACATTCCGATCGAATATCTCAACGCAATGTAGATATCGCAAACATACCAATATCAGTCTCCATCAATCGTTTACGTATAATTCAATTATAATAACGACTGCAGTGCAGGACTAAATATATGGCATGTTAAATGTAAAACAGTCCAGTGGCTATAAATTATCGCTTATGGAGGATTATTTCCAATAAACGTATTAGTGTCTAGTCTATACAAAGGCTGATAGGTATTTGACCATTTACAAATTTGAAACATTAGTGAATATTACAACATTGGTGTTCCCATTTTTAGGCCATCTATAAGTACTATAAGTAGCTATGTTTTTCACGATTAAAAAGCATCAGTCGTTAGAAAATGTCTTTGTTACAAAAACAAAAAGTTAATAAAGAATTGCTTAAGTCAATAATAATTGTGATTCAACAATGAACAACAAAAATTTACAACAATAAAAGATCAACAAAAAACAACACAGAGACAACTAAAAACACCTAAAAACGACTTAAAACAACTAAAAAAAATAGGTAAGGATTCGCACCGTACAACTTTCCGATCATGCAGACTACGATTTCATAGAACACGTCGACCGTAAATGTAATTTTGATCGGAAAGTGGAAATGAGATTACGTTTTGATATCTCTAAATTTCTGGGCAATTTCTACTTTCCGATCAAAATTACATTTACGGTGGACGCGAGTTCTACGAAATCGTAATGTCCACAGTCGGAAAGTTGTGCGGTGCGAATCCGTACCGTTTTATTAATTTCGATGACGTTTAATGTCAGTTTCAATATTTATAACGATAACCTTTCCTATGAAGTTTATATTGTCATTTCCGGGTGTCAGCGTGTTGGAGTGTCACAGTGGCGGACCGCTAGCTTTAGCGGCCCTGGGTGAACCCTGTTTGGGTGCCTACCCATATTAACCCAAGTCTGGATACTTGGATATACAAACTGCAAAAGTTCACGGTGGCCTTCAATTGAACGGGGCAGCCCTAAATCCGCTTCTGCATCATGCATGCCTATATTCTATTCTTTTACTGGTGATTGTCATTAATTGTTCATTATTTGAGATTGTTTCTAATTTCAAAATTTTAGGAATTAATATCTCACAAACTAGGCTTCCTACGAGAAAATATTATAGAAGTGGAAATGTAGAGAATTCGAATCTCTACAAGAACCAATTTTTGTTTCCCACTTATACGTAAATATATGTTTTTACATACAAGTAAAGTGCCATTTTTTACCGGCCGATCTAATTTATTTTTACACCAGGTTCAGAGTAGAGGCACAGCTCCCTATTTGGTTGTTTGGTTTGTCCGCAATTTTGTTCACACACACGCACACAAACACGCACACACACACACACCCACACACACACATCAGACCAAAAAGCCGATTTTTGACCTGGGGTCAACGGATCTCCACGAATCAAAAAAAAATTAGACTTTATTTTTTTTCATGATCACCTTACTTTCCTACGCCTACATACCTTCGGTATGTGACCGGAAAGTAACAACAACTAAAATGGACTGGGTGGGTGTGTTAAGGACAGCCGTTTACGAAAGTACACTCCACGCAACTAGTATGAGCACATAAATACGCGCGAATTTTGCATAAATACGAAATTGGGTACCTAAAATCAAATTATTGTTGATATTGTAAAAAGCGGATGTAGGTAATATTAGCACACGGAGAAATAGCACGACGCTCTTTATTCACCGCAGACAAACATGGACGTACGGCGCAGGTACACAATGCGAACATAAGACTAAAGCAGCAGGCGCGAGTCCGAAAGGCTTCGGAAACTCGAAGCCAAGAGCGTGCCCTTAATTCCCATGCCGGATAACGGCCTACGTGCGTACTGGTAAACGGCTACGGTGCAAAAGGCCGGAATGATCGCAACCAAGGTAAAGCGAATGGACACGATGGTGAACGCACGGCTGGTGGCCTATATTGTGCAGCCAGCTCTGTCTGGACTTATCCAACTCTTCTTCTTCTTTGAGTGCCATATCCTCTGAGGATGTAGGCGACCTCTCGCATATGACTGTGATGTGCGTTTTTATATATTTCTCACACAGCCATATGGGACCCTCAGTTTATCGCCGTCTCCGATCCGCACTATTTGAGAGGTTGTACTAGGCAATTTACTACCCTCTGGTTTGTCATTGCATTGCGGGAGAGCGCGGCCAATAGAAAGATGTTTTCCCTGGTGTGGGTTTCGAATCCATTACCTTAGGTACAGTGGGTAAACACACTAACCACTGAACCACTGACAGCAACTCTACGATTGTATTAAATTTTTAGAAATATTTTGGATACTCCATTTATAGAGACATAGAAGTAATTGAGAAATAAACTTGGTGAAACAAAGTGAAATTAAGTTGGAAATTTCTCGATTACCTTAATAATCCTACACTGACCCTTCAAGATCCGATGGATTTTATAGAACATCCAACCCTGGCACACCCTGGCACACAACATGGTAAAACTTCGTTACACATGGACGTATAGAGTGAAAATAAGCAAAAATATAATTAAAAAATAATAAAACAAAATTTTATTTTACTTCTATTTGGTTAATTCTAGTGTTAACTAGAGAGAGAGAGAGAGAGAGAGAGAGAGAGAGAGTTTCAGAACTAATGAAGTAATGAAAGCAAAAATAATCAAGAAATCGAATAAAATCAAAACAAATTAGTTCCGTGATTCGTGCAGGGTTTTGTATGGGTTATAGAAGTAATTTTACATTTTCGAGTTTTGCATTTTGGTGCGTAATTCGGATTAAAATCCACATATAGGTAATACAAACACGTTTATGCATGTTTGTTTCAAAATCCTTTACGCTCTTCGTTTATAACGTTTTGTAACAAACAAATACGCATTCAGTTTGTAGACTACACAAAATCGCAATCCGTACACGAATGATATTCACATATCGTACACAGATCCCAAAGTAGGTATATCGTGTTCGTCGAGCATCCCTATTCACCGCCTAAAACACTAAACAAGAACGTAATCCGATTGTCTGGCGCCACCGAAAAAACAACAATGTTTGCATAGCCGCAGAAAAACCATAAGAGTATTAAGTAGAAAAACACTGGAATACCGACAATTTAGTACCATTTATACGTCATTATCTGAATCTCGTTATTCTATTTGCTCAGTCGCTCTTTTGCTCACAAAGCGAATGGGTTTAGGCGTCACTCTCGCCAAGTGTCCGTAAATGAGTGTAGCGGTGTAGCCAAAATGTATGTGAGTAGGTGCATCGAAATAATTAGAAGGCAAACGCAGAAATTACCAGGCAGTAACTTTATTGCACGCCAGATACAAATGGCGACCATAACATATATCACTGTTAATAACCGAACATGGACGATCCCTCGGAAGAGTTGTCTTACCTCGTATAGCAGGCACGAGCGTGCCACTGCCTACGCCCGTACGGTTGGACGCGGTTATACGATGCAATGTGCAAGAGACGCGGCACGAATCATAAAACGCCCGCGGCGACTTCCAGAGCTGACAGCTCGCAATCCGATCGCGAACAAGAGAACGCGAACGGCAACGAAGGAGAACGCCCGTCTGGTTGCCTATGGTGCGCAGTCAGCTCTGTCCAAACTCTCATAACTGAAATTACAGAAATACACATGGTTTGTTATTATGTTAATAATTTATGTTAATACAATCCTCTTAATTTAGTAAAACACTACTAATGAAAATATATAAATAAAAGCAAGGAAATTGCCTTGAAATTGTTCGGAAGATATTATTTTATTTCACTTTTATGCTAATTATGATGAGAGCTTGAGTTACATGCAATAATCTTTTAAATTTTTGCAAAAACTAGCGTTATTAATTAATCACCGAGCATTTAATAAAATTTCAAAATTAATTAGGAGCTGGTTGTGAGAAGAATATTCAATGTTGTAGAGCCGCTTACGCAACTTCGTACTTAGTTTTTAATAAGCTACAGCATAATTTCTTGTATTAATTATTTATTTGTCATTGTAGGTTCATATTAATGAATATACAGAGTGATCCAAAATGATTGACATCCAGTTTTTGGAATTTGATATGAACAGAAAAATGAACAGAAAATTTCAATCCCCTAGAAACTAATTATAAACGACATGATTTTGGCGGTATTTTATTTTTCTAGTAAGTTTTATATATAGCTTTCGATTTGATCATATTGTAGATGCTAATGCTGACTGATGATTTTTGTCATTGACATTTTAAAGTGACCCTTATTAGAAGCGTTTCTAACCAATTAATTCTACACAATCACAATCACCATCATAATCGTAAATTAATTTGCATTTTTCTTGGTAATTTAATTGCAATTTAATTTGATTATTGTATTTTTTTTTGTTATAACATTATTGTTTCATCACAAAATGTTATTTTTATTTGTATAACGAATATAGAAAGCCTTTAAGTAAACCCATCTTCGATAAAATCACAGAAAGGTAGAAGAATGAAGAGACCAAACATTGGAAAAGAAATAAACGGAAATAAATGTTTGGTGTTTACACACTTCATTAGATTTCAAGTTCTTCGTGATAACCAGTAAATGTCTTCGTATCGTGGAAAAAATTCCACTTTTTCAACGCTCAAATGCTGGAAGCAATTGAGAATCAATATTTTACTAGATACGAAAGGCTATAACATTTTTGATCAAACCATTAATTCTGTACAAATATTATATTACTTAGGTACTTATTATACCTGGTGTTGCTCTAGTAGTACTTTAAAGAAAAACCTTAACCTTAAAAATGCGAAAAACATAACATTACACACGTTCTTCTGGTTTGTTGTTGTTTAAATTGAGAACAAAACAAGAATGTCGATTTCAATATATGCTAGTTACCATAGTAGAAGTAGAAGCACAGAAAAGTATATAACTTATGCAGCCAACAAATTATATAGTTAGATTATGTATCTGTTTTATACAGGGTGTTGGAACAGAAATAATTATTGCCTGTATTTACACTGTTTGGTTTGGTTTTGATTTGGTTTTGTTTTGGTTATGCAACCAACAAACTAGTTAGGTTAGGCATCTGTTTTATACAGGGTGTTGGAACATAGTTATTAGATGAAATGTTAGAATTAGTTATTAGATGCATTTACACTGATTTTTTTTTGGTTCATTGGGTATTTATAGTAGTTCGAGTTGAGGTTTAGTTTCAATGCATTAGTAAAAGTATTATTGATAGTTTCTTCTTTCGACCCGTGCAAGTAGCATTGACCTGATTTTTATGTAATTAATTTATCGGAATTGGAATCCGAGTGCAAGAAATACTCTCGCTTGTCAGACGTAAATGTATTAGTTGGACGTGACGTGGAATTAGTTAAAATAAACTTATATTAGCGGCACAAGAATCAAAAGGTAATAAGATGATTCATCAATTAAAAAATTTAAAAAGGCCATAGGTCATAACAAATGCTACTTACTAATTAGCAGCTGACTGAGCTGACTACTTATACTTTGCATTTGTCTATTTTCTATTATACAATGAAATAATTTATTAGTTAATTAGCCATTAATTCGAATTTAATTAGACAGCAGTAAATTAAAAATTGGCTTTTAAATGAAAATAAATGTTGAAGAATATCTACAATTGTTTGTGAAGTTTATCAAGACTTTAATAAATAGTAAGGAAATTGTTCTTGTTTGGGCGGTGTCTGTTGTCTTTAGTTTGCTCTAACTTTGTAATTTTCTGAAAATGCTCGTAAAGTCCTCGAAAACGCGCCCTATTATTATCTCAACAAGACGAAATCATATAGGGAAAGGAAAACACTTATATGTGCACAACTTCAACAAGAATGCAAAAACGGAGTACCTGCCATCGACCAAGCCCAAAGAAGCAATTTGCAAGTTTGCTTGTTGTTTTTGTACCTTGTCTTGTACTCATGTCACTGGGTAGTTGTTGACGCTGTAATTCTCTTACTACTTTTGCTACTGTTCAAGTTCATGTTTAGGATGTCGAAGTTTCCACCAGCAAACGAAAACAGGAAATCCAAAAGAAGAATACGGAAGGAGCAAAGACAAGTCAAGACGAACGGGAAGGAATAAAAACTGTCTCGTTACTCTTCCAGTGCCAGTTGTAGGTAAGTGCAGATCTATAGAGGAAACTAACTCAGCACACAGCATATATGATATCACACATCGACATGTGAAGTGCTGAAGCTGAACACCAACCAACATCGGCAATAAAATTAGATGCGAGAGATAAACTAAATCGCTGGGAAAAGGCGAAAGACACACTTTAACGACGAAAAAAGTTAATTAAATGCGTTGTTCGACAAGCACATTGGCGCGTTTCGCAACATGTCGAACTTGAAGTAATAAGTGTTATGTGAACAAGCACCAAACATGTAGGTCTTTAACGTCAGTCAACTTGTTTCTTATTAAAGTGTCGTTGTTGTTAAGTGGATATTTAAGTGTAGTAAAATCTTGGATTTATATGTTTGGAGTTTCATATATAAAAATGTTCGCAGGTTCAGCATCAACGGTTCAATGACATTTTCTTTAATACAGTCAGTAATAAAATTTGTCTTGTCAAGAAATAAACTACAATGTCTTTCGTAACTAATAAAGTAATAAAGTCCTTATTTTGTAAATCTTTTTTTTTATTATGTCATTCACATCATCAAATCAATATACCTATAGAGAAATCTCCATCGTAAGAATTATTTCAACGTAGAACTCTTTAAAACTTGAAAATGTCTTATATGTATATAAAGTTTGAGAACTGCTTCATCTTTAGATACTAACAGAACGAAACAAAAGTTGGCTGGCCAAGTTAAAGTTAAATAACAAAGAGGCGACGATTGTTTATCTTTAATATCCGGCCGCAATATTTTCACTTTTCTAGGTGTCGGATTCCCTATTCTCACCTAAATTGCTGGAACCGAATAGGCGAAGTGAAACGACTGTTACAAGTGTGGACAAAGAAATATATAGCACGTCCCACGTCGTTGAAGTTTGCTGTACGGAAGATTTATTGCTTGGGGATTTTTTGTAATTTTGAAGAAGCTTTTTAAACATGTTTGATAAAATACATGCAAAAAGACTGTAGAAAGAAACTGTGAGTTTTAATCAAAAAAACTTGTTTCAGTGTTTTGGCTTTATTATAGACTTTGGACACATTGTATATTATTTTAAACAAATCAATAAATTACCATATCTAACGACAAAATGACGTCAGAGTTAATTAAGATATCTACAAATCTCGAAACGATTTAAATATTCAACATTGCATAAATAATGTCACGTTAATATGATTTTTGTTAAAACTTTTTGTAAAACTGTTTGGCAAAATGTTGGTCCGAATCATCATTTTTTTTGTGGACAATTTCCCGAATTATATTTCTAGAAAAGAAAAATACAGGTCCAGATTTTTACCGACACATCTCCACAAATCCAAAAACTGGTTTGGTTTGGTGTGAATGTTTTATCTGTGAACAAAATTCCGGCCATCTAAACAATGCATTATCTATTTCATGATAAACATACGTTAAGTCCACGTCCAGATTTTTTGCTTCTTAGCGTCTTTCATTAAATTTAAACGACTATCTACAAATCTCGAAACGATTAAAAATTCAACATCGCATAAATAATGTCACGTTAATATCATTTTTGTTAAAACTTTTGGTAAAACTGTCGGTCCGAATCATCATTTTTAGTTGTGGACAATTTCCCGAATTATACTCTTATAAAGGAAAAGTACAGGTCCAGATTCTTTCTGACACATCTCCACAAATCCAAAAACTGGTTTGGTTTGGTGTGAATGTGTTGTCTATGAACAAAATTCCGGCCATCTAAACAATGCATTATCTATTTCTTGATAAACATAAATTAAGTCGATGTCCAGAGTTTTCGCTTCTTAGCGTCTTTCGTTAAATTCAAACGACGCCGCCGAATTAATTAGCATTCCATTAACAATTCTTCACTTTCATTTCATCATTCAAATAAATTCCACAATGTCAAACTCAGAAAAAATAACCCAAAAATTTGCATATTTAAATCATATTTTTTCAAATTGAGTTTCAAGTCAAGTCAAGTCAAGTCAACTCATTTTGTTGTTATTGTCCAACAATGACACTAATGTTCCACATGTAAATGTAATTATAATTAATTACATTTTCGTCGCCCCCGAAAAAGTATGATAAATTGTAATATTCGTCAAACTTCAATGATTTCTTCATTCCTGTATAGGAATAGGAATTGTGTTATGAAATTTATCATTTTTTGACTTTTATTCTTCTCCATCTCCATAGAGCCAAATTCCAAAAACAAAGAGCAAAAATCATAAATTTTGTTCAAATTATAATTTGTATGCCACAAGAAGAAAATAATGCAAGGCTCATTGTTTTTTTACTTTAAAAATTATGGTTTAGTTGTGCCAACTTCCAGTGAGGAAGCCTTGAATGAAACGCGAATGAATGTAGGAACGGAACAACCCATGACATTTAAGAAGCTATGTCAATTCAGTCAGTCAGAAGGCATGAAAATAATATTGATACTTTACTTTAGAGAGAAATAATAATCCACATGGATATGCTATCAACAACGAATGAAAGACAGAAATGAAAGAGACCACAAGGAGAAAAATTGTCTGTTATGTTTTTTTTGAATGGCTGAAGCTGATGCAAGCGCTCAATGAACGCATTTTTAATTTAAGAACATATTTGGTCATTCAATATCTTAACAATCCAAATTTATTGGACTGATGCACTGATTGCCAAACATCAATAAAGCATTTCAGTAATGCTGATTTGGGATACAGCTATAAATCTTTCACTCATCTCACTTCACATCATTGAACATTACGAGTATTCAGTTTTTGTCTCAGTTTCTCTTCTACATGTCAATGTCACAAATGACATTGACATTGTCAAAGTGTCATCCAAACCATATCTGGCAACGTTTTTAAGGTAGTGACAACGTTGGCTGGATGCCACTTTGAGCTGTTCCGAAATGCCTTATTGTTAAGAGGTTATGTTACAAAAAAAGGGACAAATTTGTTCATAATACCGGTAGATTTGTATATATGTATTTAAAAACACCCTGTCTTTTCTTTAATTTGCATCCAGCAAAGATAAATGACTTTGAATATATAAATTTATACAAAACAAGCCCAAACATGCTTTTAATAGGTATATCTACATAATGCAGTCGGACACAATAGAAAAATGACATTAATCGGAGAGTATGATAGTTTCTTCATGTTCTTTCATTCCAAACAACGAAACATAATACTTTTCACTTATTTTGAAGATCAGATTATAAATATATATTCAGTTAGAAAACAAAAGTTATGTGAAACAACCATATAAAGACGAGAATGTCATCGATGTCCAGTAACTTTGACATAACAAAGTGATAACTTAATAGCTTTTCAATCGATTACAACCTAAAAATTTACGATTATTATTTAAATCGTGAATACATAATAAGCTCATTAGCATAATGCTTTTAATATTTCATTGAGAAACATTTGTTGAAATACAATTTTTATAGAAAATAATCTTTTAAATGTTAAATTTGGGAGTCAAAGGTTAATATGAGCACCTAATGTGTTACTTATGAATGTTTTTGTAAATTTTAGGTTATTATTTATTAATGTTGTTTTATTTTATTTTTTATTTTGTGTGTGTTTATATATGTAAGTAAAAGGGACGGAAGAAGTGTACGAAACGTAAGTTTTAATTGGCAATTATTTTAGTTAGCAATTAAAACGAACGCACGAAACACTCTTGCTTCGCCACTTGTCAACAAGTCTCCAAAGTCCAACTCATCACACTTAAATCATTGTCAAGTCATCATGTTCCAAGTGACAATTGTCGACAATTGTGGCTTTCCATTTGATCCATGGAACTGAATTGTACAGAATCAGGTCCAATGCAGTTAAGTTAAGTTCGATTGTCTTGAAGTTGTACTGGAACTGTTTGCATAAAGCTATTATTAGTTTCTTGACCTTGGGTCGTATCGAAACTCATTAGTGTATTATGGTTATAATAAAATTCCTGTGTTTTCATTATTATCATTATATTTTATCTTTTACAATATAGTGTCAAAAATAAATGGCGAGGGAAGAAGATGAATATGGAAAACGAATGTTTGAAGGGTATGTTGGATGTTGATCATTGTGAAGAAGTTTGCCCGAAAAGGATTTAGTTTAGTCACTGGTGCAAGTCGAAAAGTTTACTATACTAAACTAAACTAGGCCAAGCATTTACAACCCCGATTCCGAAGACCGTACGAACTACGAAGAAAAAGGGAAGTAGGTATGGGTTCGAGCCGTTTAGTTTAGGATTATACCGATTGATCAACGTGTCGATCTACAAGAGGCTTTAAATTATTTAAAGCCGAGTGATTTTCACAAACTACTATTTTAAGGAAAACCGTTATTTATCTAGTTCTAGTTCGTTTTCTTAGGTTTTTCACTTTGCCCTCGCAACTAAAGATAACATTTTTTTATTATTGAACGAAAACCAATTAAAAACAAATGTTGGTGTTTTGTAAGAAGTACTTGAGAAATCACAATATGTGGAGGTACATTTCGGGCATGCATGGCAATTCACTACAATGTGTCCGAAGTGATTTTTTGCTAAAAAGGTAATTGTTTCTTGGTTCACATTGCATAGATATCCACAACCCACTGTTTTATAAAAAAGAAACAAACAAAAAACAAAAATATGGTGATGTAGATGTAAAGGAGCGTGCAGTTCATCCTTGACATCAACGGCAAGCCACAGATATATAAAATCGGAATAATATTGGCGTGTGTCTTCTGTACAATTTGGTTGTTCGTTCATCGAACAATTCGTTTAGTTCGCTCAGTTCGGTAAAAGTCAAATCGACTCGAAAAACGCGAAACCATTCCGGTTCGACACGCCAATAACATTTTACCTACATCGACGCAATCCGTAGCGTAATGTAGAATATCGTGCCAATACAAAACATCCAGAGAAAAGAGAGCAGCAAGCTTATTCATTGTCGATAGGACGTGCTAGACATTCGGGCAACGAGCGATTTATTGCTCTACTGGCGAACGTTTTTATTTTTGTTGTTTCTTTTTATTTTTATTGTCGACAGTCGATATTGTCGTGACTGTGGAAGCACGAAGTGAACTTAATATCACTCTTTTTACATTAATCTTCTCGAAGTATTAAACGATTTTGAATACCATTTTTACTTTTTATAAAATGAATAAATAAACTTTTTGATTAATTGAGAAATTCAAGTGACGACAGTCGACAAGTGATAATTTTCTGGTCTGGTGAATGCCAAAAGTTCTTGGCTTGGCGCAAAACGGAAAAGTAAGAATAAAAAGTAAGTTCAAAACCAAATTATTTTCTTATTTCACCGTCGAAATTGCATCCAATTAAGTATGTCAAAATATTACAACTGGGGGTGGCTATAGGGTGAACTAATGAATCTAAAGTTTTAAGTGCTCTTTGTTTAACATTGAGTACTTTCAATCGTGTGTATTGTCTTTTTGTGCTTTGCAAATGTATTATTATGTTTGGAACAATTAAAACATTCTCCTAAGTTCTTAGCTTGCCCCACCCTGTATATGCATTAGTCCATATATTAAAGAAACTTGTGCAATATTCATACGAGTCCCCTTTTTGTGCAGCAACCTAACCTAACACCGCTTTTGCAAAAGCACGAAGGCCACCAACTCCAGCAAAATCTAACCAGCCTCGCCTAGTAAATCGAATCAACATCAAGCGCTTCGTAATTTAATTTGGGATTGGAAATGAAATTATATCTATGATTATTTCAGGTGTAATTTAATGTTGAATGCGACATTCTAATCCATATCCGACTGTACTCATTCCGCAACTAACTTTGTGTTTCTGTTTATCCATTCATGTATTTCAGGGGGCGCTAATGTGAGAAAGAAGTACTGACTTAACTTAGAGAATAATTAAATGCCTGATGAGATGAATTCGTAAAAGTTTATTATTAAATAATTAAAGCTGCATGAGCAATTAGAAATTTTCGGCTTTAAGAAAACGTGATGATCTAAGGACAAGCATGCACGAGGTTACAGTATACGACCTTGTAACTTATATACCTTACGTTTTTATTGGTTATAAGGGTAGCATATACATATAAAGTATAAAATATTGGGGTGGAAGTGATTGGATCCGGTATGCCGAGCACGCACGACACAAAACAAAGATATAGCGCAAGTAAAGACCGAAATTTAAGAAGGCAATTTTCTTTTTTCTATATCTTCCGTCTAGTCAAGCAAAGGCTTCCTAAGGACCTCTTAGGGGAAGGAAAATACTATCCAGGTACCTGAGTCCTCTGTCTTTTTTTATCAACGGTCCTACGTTTTTATTTTAAGTTGCCATGGCATTTTCTTTCTTATTGAAGGTTAACAATAATCTAAACGAAACCAAATGAAAAAGCCGATATATTTGTAGTTACTGGGATAAATTTATAAGTATCAAGTATCCTGGAGATCCAGGTGCCACCAGGTTACTGACCCATATATTTCAAACTCACAGCTCGACTTTGAGAAAGTAATGATGTTCGTTCAATCACACCAAGTTCGTGCCAATCGTTGAGAAATTGCGAAATTTACACTCTACTCGCCGAGCAGCACAAACCGTTTCAGCTTCACGAAACAACATCGGAATATGGAATGCAGTTTCGTTATGAGTTTCCTTCCCTGTATATAATAGTATCGTCACATTTATTTCAACCCTCCAGCCCCAGCATCGTTGGCAAGAATGTCGACGATGTCATCGAGTGTTAGACCACTTTATTCCTGCAAGTCGTCTATGAGACTAGACTAGTCTGGAATATATATACTGTTGAATAGGTAGGTAGAGAAGAGTGGAAACGAAATCATTCGTCCTCTCCGCGTACGCGTAGCCGTATAGTCTCATATAAGACGCACCGCCCCATCTATTCAGAAGACCATAGCATCCATACCATAGTAGCTACTATACGCCGGATTCAATTTTCACAACGTAACATGGTTAAGAGAGAGAATCGTGTCTGGAATATTCGACATCGACGCTCATAATGCACAACCAGTACCTACTCCCTTCAATATACACCACACTCATATCCATCCACCCTTTACATACCAGTCCACTTCAGCCATGCGCTAGGATGAGAAGAATGATAGAAAGACAAGTTTTGCCACAGGTAATATTCCGCCTTCATGACTACGAATCAGAGTAATTCCAGAAAGTCGTAACTACTATAATGAAGGCATCTTGGTTGATTTTTCAATTTAGGAATTTATATTTCTCTGGGAATATGGGAATATACACCTCACTCATATCCATCCACCCTTTACATACCAGTGCAGTTGATGTGACTTCAGCCATGCACTAGTGTGGGAAGAATGAGAGAAAGCCAAGTTTTCCCACAGCTAATGTTCCCCCTACATGACTAAGAATCAGAGTAATTCCAGAAATTCATAACTAATAATAAAGGCACCTTGTTTGATATTTCAATTTAAGACTTTATATTTCTGTGAGAATTTAATAAAGAAAAAAATGCTTTCAGATATGTATCTGCACGGAATACTATTCTTCCTAATATGTGTATTAAACTATGTCATGTCCTGTCACCGGAAAACCATGATAAGTAAAGTATGCCAATATATTGCAAATATGCAAAACTTTGACGAAAGTGATTTGTGTGAATACAGATGGCCATGGTGTAACGGAAGGTGATAAAAATATGATTCTCGAATATCATAATCGAATGCGCCAGGCAGTGGCAATGGGAACAATTCCTGGTCAACCGCCAGCAGCTAATATGATGGAGTTAAAATGGGACACGGAACTTGCACAGCGAGCACAAAAATGGTCAACGTCTTGTGGCGCCGAGATTCATGATACTGCTAGACATTTATGTAACGCATGAAATTTATAATATTGAAACGGACAAAAATATATAAAAAAAATCTGAATTTGCATGTTGTAGCTAGGTTTCCTGTTGGACAAAATATAGCAACAATGTGGACGCGTGCATCACCACAAAACACATTCGATATGATGGCCAACTTCGGCCACGCTATCGGAAGATGGTTCGATGAGTACAGACATTTTCACTTTGGACCTGTTCACGGTTACTCAAAGAATACTGGTCATTATACCCAAGTAAGTTGTATAAATGTAAGAAAAAGATAAATATTTGATGCATTGGAAGCATATAGACATAATCATTGTGGTGTGAGGTAGAGTTCTCATGGGAAAATAAGTTTTTTGGTTATGTCTGCATCTTCGTGTATTATATTCTCTAGCATATCTGATATGGTTGTGGAGAATGATGGCAAAAAATGTTATTAGAAAATAAAGCAGCAAAGTGTACAAAGCAAAGTTCTTGGAGAAAAAGTTTTCGGTAATATTTCTAGCCTTTCATTCTAAAACTTTCTCTATTGGATTTTTCTTTTGGAAACTGTTTGAAACGGATGTTTCTGTTCTGAGAAGAAAGTTTATTTATTTCAGATGATCTGGGGTGAAACGGATTTGATAGGCTGCGGCTTCGGTTACTTCTATGACACGACAAAGGGATTCACCAAGAATTATGTTTGCAATTACGGAACCAGGTAAGAGATTTACCGGGGCCAGTTATAAATTAAATACTTACATAAACAATCGGAAGAGGCCAATGTCCTTCTAACCAACAAAAATTATAACAAAATGAGACAACTCAGTAAATCTGCAATAGGTATTATATGAAAAATCTAAAATGTCTTCTTACATATTTTATCTAAATTTTTTTTAAATTAATTCATAAAGTTTTTGCCACGGTTTTTGACATTTCTACATTGAAGCATTCAAAAATTATTATTTATTGGATGGAATATGATAATCCTTCGGGATTCTGCAACATGAAGAGTCACATTTGCGGCGTTGGTCGGTTTGGTTCACCTTGCTTGTACCTTATTTCGCGTGTTTATAATGAATTCATTTTCTGCCGTTTATTTATGCACGAACCGGAATTATTTCAGCGGCAACGTACTTGGACAGGAACCCTACGTCAAAGGACGTCCTTCCTGCCAGAGATTCAATTACGCACCCTCTGCCAGATACGTCGGATTGTGCGGTGAGTATATCTGATACCGTGTCAACCACATCATTGCAAGATGCGTGCATGAAGAAAGAAAAATATAATAAAAAATAACTTATTTCTTTCTTGCAGAAAAACCTAGATTCTCACACAACTACTTTTACGACTTGCAGACGAATTACATTGGATAAAACAACTCGAGGATATTAATTATGGACATTCAAATTATTTTTCTTATATTTATTTATTACTTAATTCAAGTTAAGTTTTTAATTAACATTTTTGAGAAAATAAAAGTTTGCCTCTTCATTTACGTAGGTATATCAAAACTGAAAAGGACAAACACTCAATGCCATCTAGCAGAAAGTATATAAACTTTGCTATCCTAATACAGAAATTTTACAGAAATGAAGTGATACCAAAATGTAATCAATAAGTCATTTTGATGGCGCCAAAATTCAACATTTTAAGGACGATTATTATAATATTAATATTCTGGCTTTATTATGATTTTTGATGGAATATAAAAAGTTACCTGGAATAATTCGCTTATTTTGATGGTTTGAACGGTGTTAATATCGTATATTAATTTCTTGCAATTTCAATGTAAGCATCCGTCAATTTCCGTTA
>JARJEB010010241.1:0-11239 GCA_030264535.1 Liometoxenus newtonarum | reverse complement strand
ATTGTACTGACCGAAGGTATTATTGGCCTTACAGGATATTTTATGGAAAATAAATCGCGTACAGTCCGCAGACTATTATTTCGTGCGTAAATTTTTATTATTTCTACCTTTTCTTCGGTAGTGTATCTATATATGACTGATGGACAATTTTCGAACCATTAATTCAAAATTGACAACTGACACTAGCGGCATGTTCATACAAATTACTTTGATCGTGCATCGCCTCGCCACTGCCCACATGCCCACTCACAGTCCGTCGGTGTGTCGCTAGCAATACAAACTTACAAACCCACATTGTCATGAGATTGACTCGTTTATTTTACCGTGGTACATAGGCACATATGTAGTACAAGCTATGTTCCACGATAAAATAATCGCACGGTATAAATTCTTCTTCTTTTCTGATGTATTCTCTCTTCTCTTCTTCTCCTAATGGTAAGTCGGCCCTTCTCGTGGATGTATGTTCTGTGGGCCGGTTTGCTTTAACTATAAATCGATGAACTAAAAACAATGGAACGCAGGCAGGAACTAGGAAGGACAGCTGAATTATCTAAACTTATGTTTTGTGTCCAACGTGCCCAAAATAATACCTAATTTATGCATTCGAGTAATTCCAAATCAAACCAAAAGTAGATTATATGTGGATTTGGTGGCCTGTATGCTTGGATTATTTGTATTATATGCGGAATATGTGGATTGAATGTGAAATATGTGGATTGTATGTGGATTATATATGGAATATATGGATTGTATGTGGATTACGTGGATTATATGTGAATTATTTGGATTATATGCGGAATAAGTGGATTATATGTGGAATATGTGGATTGTTTCTGGATTATGTGGATTAATGTGGAAAACGTGGATTGTATCTGGATTATGTGGATTATATGTGGAATATGTGGACTGTATGTGGATTATTTGGATTATATGCGGAATATGTGGATTTTATCTGCATTTTATGTGCAATATATGGATTGTATGAGCATTACGTGGATTATATGTGGATCATGTGGATTGTATTCGTATTATTCGCATTAAACCATATATAGGATTATATCTATTTTTCTAAACTTTTGTTGAAAGTATTATATAGCTTTCCGAGTCGCGTTCTTGTGTCTATGAATTGACCTAAAGCTTTCGCCTTTCGCTCTCCTTGTCTCGAGTACCAAGAAATTCTATTTTGCATTGTCCGTTGTCCGCTTTTGCGCATACCTTTCTTAAGTCAACGTACATTACCTTGACATATTAACATGAAATATTATTGTGTTTTAGGTTCAGGTGAATGTGCCTTTCTGTAACAACATTGTGATTGTGCTGCTGATGCGAGATGAATCAAACTTAACTTTTGAACAATTATCCTTGCCCATTATGTATTGTAAATATTTTAATTCAATGTTACATTAGCTGATTAATTTTTGCTGTAAACCAAAACAAAAATTGCAACATAGGTAAATATATAAACTTGTTGTAATCAATCAGTGTTCAATCGTATTAAAAACCAGCCAGGCGACATTTCATTACATCGATCGGTCGATGAAAATCGCAAACGATGCGAATGTCGCGAAGTATACGATACCAGTATGTCGAAACTTATAAATAATTCAATGCGACATTAATTAGATTAATGAAATCATAAAGATATGTAGATATTTACACAGATCTAGCAGGAAGTATATTTTTGTTCTTCTGGCGAGCAAAACGCTAATATGCTTTGCTTGATGGTGGTGGGTGTTTGTATTAATGATGATCATTTTTTGTTTCGTCTACTTAAGTAAGTAAAAACGGAATACACGGATCCAGCATTAATTTTACTCATTTCTTTTGCTTTGCTCAATGGCAACATTTTGCCGATATAAATCTAAGAAACTGCGGCATTTATACGATACCTACTTCTGTGATGCATTTTTTATCAACTATAGTGGTTTTAGAAGCGATGATGATGATGATGATGATGGAATATAAGTGTTCTTCTTTATGTACGTATAGTTCTGTCGTCCTATGTGTGTTCGGTTCGTTCACAGTTTTGTTTCGTTTGCGGGTTTGTCTGTTGGATGGGAAAAACACGAGATTATTTAACGCTCAAAAGGAAATGACAGCAAGATGACTTTCGTTTATCATGCATGACTAAAATATCAATTACCTTTCTTGGGCCGCCTAAACAATCGACTCGGCATACCTATATTAACAGTTAAGCTGCGTTAAGTTAAGACGACGGGGAAAGAAAAACGAAATACAATTACCGCTCTTTTAGTATGAATCTTTACGCTTGATGGCTACTACAAAGTGCCAGCTACCGACTTACGAAAAACTTATAACTATAGGTGCAGAAAGGAAGAGAAATTTTGGGCGATTCATTTTCGCCGTTCCACTTCCAGTTGTGAAGTTTTACATAAAAATTTAAATCTTATAAAAACTAAAAAATCCCCGATTGGTGAAGTAATCCCAAACAATGGAATTTATTTTTACTTTCCGACTTTCGGAAGGTATAGTAAGGAAAGTTAAAGTTTCCATGTAAAATATCGATGGACCTTCATGAATCTGAAAAAGTGGTTTTTGTAGTGATGCCTGGGTCTGTGTGTGTGTGTGTGTGTAGGTGAACAAAATTACGGGCAAACCAAGCAACTTATCGGGATGAAATTTGGTATATTAACTTGAACCTTGAGTAAAAAGAACCAAAATCGATTGGTAAAGAAGACACCTTTATTTTTTAGATATTTACAAAAGTTTTACCGCATTTTCATTAGTAATCCTTTCATTTTCCCGGATCTACACTTTCCACTTGCATTCCATTTTCTGTGCAATTACTCAGAATTTTCTCTATCCGGGATTAATTTATACAGAGCGATTATTTTGTGGTCGAACATAGTATGTCCTATGTGCCTATGTACGACGGTAATATAAACGAGTCCAGGCCCGTAGCCAGGGTGGGGGGTGTTTGGGGTGTTCAAACACCCCTCAAACGCCAGCATTATCGCATTTTTTCCAAATTTTAAAATCGCAATTTTTTTATTTTATATATTAATTCATATTACATTTATCCCATGTATTATTCAAAATACCGAACACCAGCGTGTAACGGCATGATCATACAAATTACTTTGATCGTGCATCGCCACTGCTCTGTCGTTAGCAATACAAATCCCCGTTGCCATGAGTTTGACTCGTTTATTTTCCCATCGTACATAGGAACATAGCATAGGCTATATTCGACGATAAAAAAATCGCACGGTACATATAGATATGAATAAATTGTTACACGTTGGACTATTAAATAATGAGTACTTCAGAAAAGTATAGGATCAATAAATTTCGTAGACTTATTTACTCCATTTAACATTGAATTTGCGCTAACAAAAGTCTGTGTTTCCTTAAACATTCTGTAAAAGTGTTAATAAGTGCACATGTACCTTTCCCAACAGTCAACCGCCCAATACTCGTAAACAAAACAACAGCAACAATTCGGTATCTTGAAATAGGTTTGTTTGTCATTCAGTAAGGTTCACTATAGTAGTATACTATACTACATTATAACAAAGTTTAGTGTAACCTACAGTAACCCCTGAGTAACCTGATTTCACTTTGACGTTTGCGGGTTTCCATTTTGAACGAAACTAATTTAAAAAATCGACAAAAACTTTCGTAGAACTGAACAAAACATAACCTAGATTTCTTAGAAATGTAGGTAAATTCCATTTGGTTTATATTCCCAGCACACATGCGTCATAATTCAACACTGGTTGCACTAGCCTGCACCTCCTCTCGAGTCAGTGCAGCGAGTGCGGTCCGGGACTGTCCGGGACTGTCCGGAACTGAGTAACAAGGTTTCTTCTGCACTGAATACACTGGCTGCACTTTCGTATGTGTCTGTCAGTGGAGTTTAGGACGCACTAGGACTGACTAACAAACAAACCTAATCAGTGTGCTTATGGCACCAAGGCCATTGCGATTTAATATAAATAGTAAAATGCAAACAACGAATCCCGCAAAAATGAAAGAAAGCAACACGAATGTAAAGCCAAGCATTTATATATGCACCTTCAAATTAATGCAGTCAGTTTGTCTACTGTTGCAATCTAATAAATAATGCCACCGTTTGTTGCCTGGCACTACTAGTTTCAGAGTTTCACTGTCGTGGCATGGCATGACATTCCGCGCTTTTGCAACATTGTTGACCATTCATTCTTATACAAACTAGAAGCAAGCAAGTACGATTCCACCATCACAAAACCCTACATAACAGGATCGAATTTAAAATATAATTATTCACTTTTTACTTTCCGACCATACCGACGACCATATGCAAACCTCTTGAGTGATGTTAAGAAACTTGTAAAGCCTAAATATACATAGATTTCTAATTTTTGTAATTATGTTCACTGAAATTTGAACCTTGAACCTTGAACGAATTTTGAATCAAAATAATTTTGTAATAAATGCGGTTCTGATTTTTCCACTAACCTCTTTGGGCTCATGTCTCATGTATGTTTAAAACCACATGCCATTCGCAAACTGCAAACATGGCAAACATGGAACAAACGTCGAGAAAGGCGCTCTTTCATGCCCGCCTTTATTCGTCTGAAGTTAAAGCAAAAGTCTGTCTTAGAAGTTTTTCAATGGTCGTTTCATTTCAGGAACGTCGGGAAGTTTGATAAGTGTTCGTGTAATGTTAGGTACATGCATATGTGTTCAATGGGCATAATGTGCAATTGATGCCTAAGCTGTAAACGAGCGTCGGTGTGGTTTTACGAAGCGGTAGGAATACAAATATTACTTTATTAATTATTATCATTTATCCGACTAGCAACTACGACTTGGTACTTTGGTACTTACATGGCTTTGAAACTTGTGACTTAAACTTGAATACCGCACGTTAAACATTTCGTGTTTTGCTCGTTCATTTGCTGACTCTCTTGACAACTCCGACGACGACTATTGCGTCTTCTCCACATCCAGCAAATTACCTTCATTACTTTGTTCTGCTACTTCTTCTTGCTTACCTGCTTAATAAATTAATGCACCACGTCCACGTACTTACACCGTATGATACTTAAACAGAAATACCATTCATTTATATGAGTTACATAAACTGTACAGACATCCATACTCATATGCATAAGAAGATAACACAATTTTTTTATTAACCAGAAATCTGTCGTATTTTTTGCCCCAGATCTTTAGTATTTATGTATATAGATACAGAAGGAAAATGTTGTTTTTATAAGCATTCACAAAATATGCAAAACAAGACTATAAGTGATATTTCAATTAAAATCAAGGCTATTCTATTAATTAACGCACGAACGTGTTTCATTAAATCTACTTATAACTATGATATCATTAAACACGTGTCTTTGCACAAAGTGAATGAAGAGTGAAGGTAAACATTCATTCATAAGTTATAAATTAAAAGCACAATAAAAAAAAAACTTACATGGATCTGTCTATTCACGAGTTTCATGACCCGAATTATTTCCTTATCGGAACTTCAACCGACTTACAAGTAAACGAACATAAAATATTTTACAACTATAAATAATTAAAGAAAAACTATGTTCTTATTATTGTATAAACTCGCAATACTCGATTTGATGTAGCGATGTAGGCATATTCAATAAGGTAAAGAGAATATTTATTTAAAATATGTACACGCATTTATATAACAAGTTTATTAGTCAATGAGTTCGAAACATTGAAACATTCCAACGTTGTGTGTGTAGTGGTATCAAGTGAATTTTGTCCTGCGTTATGCTTGCGCTTGTGTGTATGAATTCGACGTTTGAACACATGTTATTGGTTTTTATCTAAAGTGAAACATTAACTCATGTCACTCGGTATTAATATTAAATATTATTGAATCCATAAACAACGGCCGAATGTAAAAGACTATATGAGAAAAGACTTCATAAAAGAGGACCGAACAAATTTCAGGTTGGCGTGGTGCATGCGTCTTAATACTTTTTTTTCTACCGCGGCTACTCTTTCCTTTACAGTCTACATCAACATGTTCTTCTATTCTTTTTCAAGTTTCGATACCGTGCGCTTATAAATAAATGGCATTTGATTAATTGTTTACAAACGATTAATAGACACGAATTGATAATAATCGGGACCTCACTCGTTGATTCGCTGCGTTATGAATAAATTCGGAAAAACTTCGAACTTCATAGAACTTAAGAATTCAGAAATTTCATATTTATGAATTGTATCCGGGTTGATATAAATTATCATATAAATTATCGACTTTACCGCGAGATGTCATGATTTTATTATTGAGTGTCTGCGTCAAAAATGATTTCCATGACTCATGTTTCCTTAGAAGCGCTGTATACTCATATCTTGATTTTCGAACACTGCAACTGCAACTTGTAACTACATTCTATAGGTATGTATCAAAAAACGTGTATCAAGTATATCACCATTTTGCTATCCTCATAAGTACACCACTCACTCGTATTTTGCAGCGAACAACCAACCAACATGTACAGCTTTTGCTACAAACTACAAAGCCATCAACCAACATGCACACCGTGCGCAACGCGTACTGTACTAACGTTCATTACCATATAAAGTGCACGGGCTATGGATAGCCGTCCCAACATAGGTACTTACATCGCATTGCATTAGTCTGGCCATATTTATATTTCTTGCACATCGACTATCTCGCCTCGCCAACCCTGCTTTAATTAACATGTAATTAACCAATCTGCATTTAACATGCATGCTCGACTCCGTGGAATTGTCCTCGTCCACGAGCACAACTATAACGACGATGTTCTTATATTAAACTGAAATGAAATCCTTTTAAATTTAAAATTACTACTAGTTACTAGTTACAAGTATTTTGTACTGCTGCCTGGTGCAAAGTACAGTGAAACAAGTAATGCAACTGAAATTTTTGCAAATGTGAACTTGATTCTTGATTCTCAAGTCGAAGATATTTCATTTCATTCTATTACCTACAGTTTTCTTCATTAGTGATGATCTAGTAATCAATGAATCTTAAGCAACAAACAAGAATATATTACAATATGTTGTAACACTCTGTATATGATTTTTGTTCGTTCTCGCATGTGCGAATATTGACAGAAGTAAAGTGATAGCCCAACCCATAGAGATAGAAGTCTCTAGAGGGAACATAAAGTCGAATTATTGGGGAGGGCCATGCAGCCATGGGACGGAACGGGAATTACACCAATTGACCAATTCGCCATAAATGGTCTCGCGCCAGTAGTCTGTGGCTGTATTTTGGGTAGTCTACAATTTATGGTTTTAGTTTGTTATGCTTTTTAAGTTTCAAGGAATTAATTGTTGTAACACTCTGTATAGGACATTCGCTCGTTCTCGCATATGCAGATATTCTGAAATCGCAGTTTTCACAATTTCAATGGTTCTCATGTAGGTACTTAGTAGTTGACACAAGTCAAATGATGCTAACCTAACTTTTTAAAATGGGTAGCCCAACCCATGGAGATAGAAGTCTCTATAGAGAACATAAAGTCGATTTGTTTATTGGGGCCATGGGACGGAAGGCGATTACACCAATTCGCCATATTTAGTCTCGCGTCAGTAGTCTGTGACTGTTTTTTGGGTAGTCTACATTTTATGGTTGTAGTTTTTATGGTTTTTAAGTTTCAACGAATTAATTGTTGTAACACTCTGTATAGGACTTTCGCTGGTTCTCGCATGTGCGAATATTCTGAAATCGGAGTTTTCACAATTTCCACGGTTCTCATGTACTGAGAAGTTGACAGAAGTCAATTGATACTAACCTAACTTTTTAAAACGGGTAGCCCAACCCATAGAGAAAGAAGTGTCTAGAAAGAACATTAAGTCGAATTATTGGCGAGGGTTTTTTTGAAATTAATTCTACACTCACCAATTTTTTAATTAATTTTTTTTAAATCTGAAAACAGATTTTGAGCTATTTGAGCTCCTAAAACGCTAAAAACCGTATTTTTTCTGAATATTCGGACATGTAAACGCGGTTATACGCAGTAATGCAATTCCCCTGGAAAAATTACTGCCAACAAATTATACAATATACCAAAAAAATCCACCATTTATACTTTAGTAATGAAATTCAGATTTTCTTTAGTTTATTATCTTTTATCCGCAGCTTATGGCTCTCGAAAATGCGAAATTTATGAAAATCTGTACCTACACGAAACTTATTCCACATCGTAAATTCGCATTATATTAAAATTCCATAATAATACAAAACCAATCACATCAATTGGAGAATTATTAATCTCTGTCGCAAGTCACACTGAAACGAACGTCGCATTTTGTACCTAGCTACCTATAAACAAAATACTAAAAGACTGAATTAAAAACGCCATCGTGCATCCATGTCAGTACTTCTTTCATACAAGATTAAAGTTTTTTTTATAGAAATTTATGGAGTATGCAATTTAATATTCGTCTCAACGGTAGTACCATTCTTAAAACAATCCTTTCACATTTGAATATACATACCCTTATAGTGTATACCATGGATAATTTTCTTTCCGGGCCATATAATTCGAGCCAATCGATCGCAGAGTATAAATGCATTCAATTTTTACAAAGTTCTGCTACTTGTGAATACGAATTTTAGACGTATAACATTAGAATTGTTGCCCATAGAACAGTTTGACGACAATATAAAATTGTTCAAAAAGAAAAATGTATTATCAAAATGCAACACCGAAACTTCACTCTGTCTCAGTGGTTGAACATGCAGTATTTATTAATTTATGGGAATATTGTAATAGTTTTAATGGTAACATGGTAACATTACAAATTCTCTATAACTTTTATTGATGTTGATGTATTATTTGCTTTTGTAAAGTCATAAATTGCACTCCGTTTAATTGCAACCCAGCACTATAATTTTTCGATTCATATTTTTCATGAATATCTATAGGCAATCAGCTCAGTACAGGGCCGTATTTACTATTTAATGCATGAATAATATATAGGCGAATTTTAAGCGCCCACAGATTTCTTTATTATGAATTTAAATCCGACACTGAAATTGTATGTTCACATTTGTTTGATTGTTGACTATTTGCATCAGTTGCCACTTGATTGTACGCACATTAACCATTGTGCTGCATTTATATGATTGTGTACAGTACAGAACAACACCGCTGATTTTTACGCTCAATATCCAGATTTGATAGACCAGCGGTCGACAATCTACACTCCACAGTATGCATTTGAAAGAAGCATTAAACAAGGGTGAACTTGTGCGCTGACATGGAATTTGTCCGTTTTCCGCTAGCAAGAAACTCTTTTTTTTGTAATATATCTATGTACGAATGATTGGAGTTGTTACACCTACAGTAAGCAACAACTGTATCCATCATGCGTTGATGCATGAAAGCAAACAATTCTGAAAACTATAAAACAAACGGTCCGTGAATTTTTCTTTAATTGTTTCAAATTTTTTACAAAGCTTTCGACACTTTATTTTACTGAAACTGAAAACTACTACTCTTTATAAGCACATATATTCAATATGTAAATAAAAATAACCTGTTGTTTTGCAGTCTTATATGGCAGTCTTAATATTGTTTTATTTTTATAGGAAACGTTAGCTCTATCGACGGGCTCGAACCCGCAACGCTCCTCGTAGCTCAACTAGCAGAGGCTGTACGTTGTAGGTTTGTTTAGTCCCGTCCTATAAAAACAAATAATGAAAGAAAATCAACAAATCATCACCCAACTCTTATAATGGAACACAAAAATATTTTAAAAAATACTGTGCGGGACACCACGTACAACTTTCCGATACTTAGTGTAACCCGCATGAAAATTGTTGCCATGAACGTACGTACTACGTACTAAAACAATGGACAGTTTCAATGGTCAATTTTGATTGTCTATGAATCTAGAATTATAGTGTGTTAATACGTCGTCATAGCACATTCGATTCTCACCGTTCATTGTTTTGAGTTAGTTGCAAATTTCAAACTTTAGGAATTAATATCTCACAAACTATGGTTCCTACGAAAAAATGTTAAAGGTATTGAAATGTAGAGAATTTTAAGCTCAACATGACCATATTTTTTGTTTGTGCCAAGATGAAATATTTTGCAAGTTATATGCAAATTTACGTTTTGACATTCAAGTGGAGTGCCCTTTTTAACTGGTACTGAACTGGATATCAAGTTTCGTTCCGATCCGTTATTTGGTTCAGTCCGAACTTTCACCACAGCGGACATATAATCACACAGGCACACACACACACGGATATCAGGACAAAAACCAATTTTTCGGACTCAGGGAAGCGAGATTCGTGGAGATCCGTCGAAAACCGGACATCGAGTTTTTGGGATGAATCCGATAATTCCCTGTAACTACCTTCGGTAGTATCGGAAAGTAAAAAATGAATTATACTATGACTGGAAATTCAAAACAAGGAAGACATCACCATAAAATGCCGATAACATGTACATTAGATATATACTTTTGAAAGTGTTATTATTATTGTTACTAAACGAAAAGACGAAAACCAACACCATTTAACTCAACTCGTCCTGTTGGTCTGTACTTTGCAATATTTGCTTCTTTACATCATTGTCCACAAGAAGCGTCTACAGGTTTGATGGTGATCTTCTTGTTCACGCTAATACCGAGTTACGACTTTTATAGTATAATTTTGTTTTTGCTATCGACTATCGTTTCTTCATTTCGCACCAGATTGTATTATAACGCTTATTCATGCTAGCAAAGCGTGTAGGTATATATATAATGCCCGTATTTATTATCAAAATGTTCCTGCACAAAGCAGGAGTCTTTAATACCTTGATTTTTTAATACGCATCTAAAATATGTACCTACTTACTTTATTTCTTTGTATATATGTATATATGAATAAAAAAAACTTTCGCTACCTTACTGATAAATATAGTAAGTTGTTGCTGCAGCCTAAAATAAAAATTTGACTACCAGAAACGTAAGAATTCCATCTTCAATAATCATACATTATATGAAAAGAAAAACATCAGAAATAATTTAACGTTCATCCTCATTTATTTTATTCTTTTATTAACTCTCAAACTAAGTTTATTTTCAGCCGACGGCGTAATACGGTCGTAATTAATTTTTTTATTGACCGTCGCTTCAATGGATGGAAAATTATTCTTTATTTCGTATATATATAATGCCCGTATTTATTATCAAAATGTTCCTGCACAAAGCAGGAGTCTTTAATACCTTGATTTTTTAATACGCATCTAAAATATGTACC
>JARJEB010010240.1:0-13213 GCA_030264535.1 Liometoxenus newtonarum | reverse complement strand
GAATGAAACTTCATTTTAGATATATTTCTTGAATTTACATAATAAAATTGTTTTCTTAAATCCAAGTTATTCCTTTAATTTTCAAATATATCCATTTTATTAGTGCTTCAGAGACAATTGCATGCAATTTTACACACATTAATATAAAGTAAAAATTTATATATCAATTGATGCCCTTTCTGGTTTATGCTACTTCAGAAAATCATGCTTTTCCTGTAACTAAATCACAATGGTTGTTATAAACCATTTGAAGGTCAAGTACATATTCGACAAAATGGTCCGCACCCGATTTTATGCCTTGGGTTTACAACACAAGATTATTATGTTATTGTGAGAACCGAGGCCGAAACCGACCAGAGGCACGCTTCAGTCTACGTGGGGTGCGGACCATTTTGTGGTTTATGGTACATACTTGAGAAAATCATGTTTCCATTGTAAATGAACTTCAATGGTTGTTATAAATCATTGGAGGGTCAGGTACTTTTTCGGCCTTCTGATACACACCCGCCTATAGTGCCTAATGGATAATACGGCCCTGGAAATAGGTAGCATTATGATACGGTGAACGGTTTTCACAACCAACAACATCACGAATGCACACCTATGTAAAGGCCTGCGCCTACATAGTCGAGTCCACTTCGTTACCACCAAAAGCACATATTTATTCAACCACTAGTTACCTATATACCATGCACGCTTACTGGTTAGCCGGTTGATTACACGTTGGATGCAATTGCTCGATAATTCGCACTGCACACCTTAGGAAACTTATTTAGTCCTGAGGCAATTAGCCCCCTTTAAGAAGTTGTATGTAAGTAGAATTTTTAAACGACCATCATCAAAACTAATGCACTTATCTGCAGACTATTGGGAATAAAAAGAAGATATTCATTCGCAGGCAAGGCAAATATGAATTTTACGTTTTTACGTTTCACGTTGTGAATATTATAGGTATCTAATATTGGACATAGTTGCCGTTTTACATTTGCGCATTTCACATCAAAGCACTTGATGTATTTTTAATAAGGAGCTATTCCATTTCAGTAGGACCGTTATGTACTCTATTCCGCGCGCCACTGCACCGACCCCTTGCCTGGCTGGCTATGTATGAGTCAGTTTTCCCTCATCTGGCTCTGAACATGTGTACTTATATGAAATTCCCAAATGGCTCGTCGTATAACCTACCTATACGCCAAAGCGTGCAGAGAGGCACTTTCCTTGTGTACGGTCCAACTAGAAATAAAACTCACCTTCCGGCACGGAGCGATGGACGTAAGAAGAAGAAGAAGACGAGATATAACTAAGCCGTATACCGCAAAACTACCCTCCGTACGTAAAGTTAAACAAAATGACGCTTTTCAAATTAACACCTTTATGAAGGTAAAATAAAATGGGAACTATAATTTTAACGTCCAACCCGCATGCCAAGAAGAAGATCAAAGAGAGAGAGAGACATACAAATTGAGTGGGAGATGCTCACAACGCCGAAAATATTAACAGTACCTGGACCTGTCAAGATTTAATGCCTTGGGATTATTATGTTATTGTGAGAACCGAGGCCGAAACCGACCAGAGGCACGCTTCAGTCTACGTGGTCTAAAAAGCCCGTATTTGCAGATATTTTTAGAATGAAACTTCATTTTAGATATATTTCTTGAATTTACATAATAAAATTGTTTTCTTAAATCCAAGTTATTCCTTTAGATTTCAAATATATAGTAATATAAAGTAAAAATATATATCAATTGATGCATTTTGTGGTTTATGGTACTTGAGAAAATCATGTTTCCATTGTAAATGAACTTCAATGGCTGTTATAAATCATTGGAGGGTCAGGTACTTTTTCGGCCTTCTGATACCCACCCCAAATTGAGTGGGCGATGCTCACAACGCCGAAAAGTTTAAAAGTACCTGGACCTGTCAAGATTTTATGCCTTGGGTTTACAACACAAGATTATTTATGTTATTGTGAGAACCGAGGCCGAAACCGACCAGAGGCACGCTTCAGTCTCTACGTGGTTAAAAATATCATTGAATTTAAAAGATTTAAAATTCTTCAAGCCCGTATTGGCAGATATTTTTTGAATGAAACTTCATTTAAGATATATTTCTCGAATTTGCATAATAAAATAAAAAATATATCCATTTTATTAGTGCTTCAGACAATTGCATGCAATTTTACACACACTAATATAAATTAAAAATATATATCAATTGATGCATTTTGTGGTTTATGGTAATTATGAAAATCATGTTTCCATTGTAAATGAACTTCAATGGTTGTTATAAATCATTGGAGGGCCAGGTACTTTTTCGGCCTTCTGATACACACCCGAAGAAGGGTGTGTATCAGAAGGCCGAATATAATAAAATTTCTGCGCAATTGCTATTTTCCGATCAAAATTAGTTTTACGATATGTGCGAATTTAACGCACCGATTTTTTATTTTCATGGAGTGCAATCATGACTATAGCCAATGTAAAATCTTATAATCTCTTACGCAATGTCTCGTGATGTAGATTATATTCGCGTAGTTCATGCGGTAACCCGTTATTTCCCTAAACACGGGTTTTTCATGCACATGTTTGAAGAAATGATGAAATCGCTCACGTTTTCGATTAAGTGGCTTCAACTCCGAGACAGTAACGGCGTAACGTAGATACCTAAAAACAAAATTAAAAAATAATCAGGATTTTTTTATTTCAAAAAAATTCCAATAAATATCAACAATTAATTCGCCATTAAAAATTCAAATATTTAAATAAACAATTGTCAGAACCAATTTCCATAGCCGGCCCTGAACTAAAATAATGACACTGCCCATTCGTCACGTTGAAAATTCACGTGATGAAATTGTTCTCGAAACGCCTCACTCAACAGGGGATGAATCTAGTAATGGAAATTGGAATCTGCGCGTACACCATTTTTGAGTAGGTAGGTAGGTATCTAATGACGTGCATTAGTTGATTCGTCACGACTACAACAGTTTTACCTTTTAAACAAGTAGGTACTTACTTTGATTAATAAACTAAACTGCCAAGAAATAAATCTCGTCGTAAATTAAGTGGAAAGATTTTTCTGCATTTTACTTCGAAAAGTTGTCACCTGAAACTGAAGGAGTTTTTTGAGATCAATCATCAAGCAGCAAACACAAGTAAGAGATTTTTCTTATTTAAATATAAAAAAATTTGGTGCGTTAAATTCGCATCGCACAACTTGCGTCTACACAACTCGTCTACCTTAAAAGTAATTCTGATCGTAAAGTGCAAATTGTTTAGTTTCGATGACATTTAACGTCAATTTCAATATTATCAAACGAAAAAGCCGATTTTTGACCTGGGGTCAACGGATCTCCACGAATCAGGGAAAAATAAGACTTTAATTTTTTTCATGATCACCTTATTTTCTTACACATACATACCTTCGATATGTGGTCAGAAAGTAAAAAAATTATATTATTTTTATATTATATGAAATTTAATTTGTTTTGAGTGAAAATTTGATTCATTTTTTTTGAAAATGAAATCCTACAATAAATTGTAGATTAATATATATGGAAACTATACTTAACAAATTCATCCACGGAAAGTTATCCTTGTATTTTGACAGCTGAAACGAAAAAAACGTATTATTAACAAAAGTAAAAAAGAATTACCCCCGTAACCAAAATTCGACCGCTTGAGTGGGGGGGCATATAAAAGCAAAACACCCCTGTCCCTCCATCGTCTGCAGACGTTGACCGTTTGGGGTCTCATAAGGCAATCGCTTGGAGCCCCGTAAAAGCAAAATCCGGCACTGAGTTTTCGACTATAGAGCGATTTTCAAGATTTCAACACACAAAGTGCAATATCGACTAGAATATGAAAGTCCACCTCCTCGTCGTCATGCTGTAGAGTGCTTATAGGACGAAAGAGCTGTCCAGGACTAAGGACTAAGGAGGGTATTTGAGTTGTTGATGCACTGGGACCTATAGTTAATGAAGATGGTTTTGAAGATCATTGAATATCTCTTACTGCCATTGTAAGCAACAAATTGGGTAAAACTCCCTCTTAAATATGTGCTGGCACTCAAAATCACTTGACAATGCAATTGTCAAAATGGCGATTACCGTAACAGTACTTGTCTTTTCAAGTAAAACGTGAAAAGGTGCCAGTCCATGATGAGATTTTTGGTGAGATTTTTGTTTCGTGTCATTAAAAATTCAGCAACAGGAGGAGTTTACAGTGGAAATAATTGTGAGACACATGTGAAAACGCAAAAATTTGTGTTTTTTCATATGTCTCACAACTATTTGCACTGTAAAACTCTTCGAATTTTTTATGATACGAAACAAAAATGTCACCTAAAATCTCATCGTGGACAAGGTGCCCTTCCACGATGTAGCTGAATTTTTAATGACACGAAACAAAAATCTCACCTAAAATCTCATCGTGGACGGGCACCTTTACAGTGCAAATAGTTGTGAGACACATGAGAGAACAACACAAATTTTTGCATTCTCACATGTGTCTCACCATTGTTTCCACTGTAAACTCCTGTTGTAGCTGAATTTTTATTGAGACGAAACAAAAATCTCACGTTAAATAGAGCCGAGACCCATGCTCAACAATATTTTGCTTGCATCGTCGAGCACCCAAATGTATTTATGGAACGCAGCGTGATTTGTCAAAAGTGACGTTTCCAGTAAATTCTTAATAAATAATTGTTTAGGCCTAGCAACCGCGCTTTATAAAATGAGGAAATGAATAAATTTCATAAGAATTTGCTTCCTCCAATGTTGATTGGTAACTATTTCACATATCTTACCTGCCCAGTGCAATGCCTGTGCCTGCAGATTACTGATGGGACTTCTCGTTACTTTCATGTACTTGTACCTATTCGTTACTTTCGGACTCAGTACTCATAAATAGTATTCGTTACAAATATCGTTACTTCCAGGGCCGGATTATGCGTATCGTAGGCCCTAGGGACTTAACTGAAATTTTTTTTGGTGACTAAAAAAAATAAGCTCTCAAGTCTCAAGTAGTAAATCCGAGAACGCGATGACCAAAAAAAAAAGTTGTTAATCTGTTTCGTTACAAAAGTAACGAATACATTTTTAAATGAATACTCGAATAAAAAGTAACGAATATTTAGTTACTTACCCATCTCTACTGCAGATGATTGAAATCTGGCGATAGATATTTGTATATAGCCATTGATGCCAAAGTCTCGTGCTCGTCCACGTGCATTGTTCAATTCAACTCCTTGGTGAATATACCGGGTGTACAATCTCTTTGATTAAATCTGAATGGAAAATGGTAATTCAAAAATATTGGCTGATCACATAGGCGCCAACTTTATGATTTTCTCAAGGGGGCCGGGCCAGAATAAGAAAAATAATAATACGAATTTAAAAAATAAAACCGAAGTTAAGATGTATCTCATACATTTGGTACATACTATACATTTGGGCCCACCAATCACGGTTAACATTCAAATTTACCGCTCATTTTGGAGCAGTTGCAAAATGGTTTTTTCGCACTTGGCGAATTGGAGATTTCTCAGAGGGGCCCGGCCCCGCTATATTGGCGCTCAGGGGGTCGGAGTCCCTCGGCCCCCCCGTAGTCGGCGCCCTTGGCTGATCCTATATTATATTTAAAATATGATTCGCAACTTTTTGCGTTTATGTACTCGTTTTATTACTCACGTAAACCACTAGTTTTTTTTTTTGCACAAATTTGGTCCTCAAGAAGGTGTTTAAAGCTTAGTTTCCATGTAGCGATTTACGACATTGCGAGAGAGCTTTGTATAATACTTGTCTAAAATAAGATCGTCAAATACATCTTTCTTCAATAAAATAATATGCGAATGACGCAATCATTTTGATATTGATTGCATAATGCACTCCTCGAAATACTTAGAAATAATTGGGTTTGTGCATGAATTTTAAAATTGGAAAAAGTACCAAAAAACGTTAGTACTTATAGAACTAATTATACGACATGTAGTAACAATAATTTAAAAAAAAATTATTTGTTGCTAAAAATGGTTCTTTAAAATCCACCCTAGATTTAAATTGTACTATACCTCGGGAAATAAAGATGATTCATCGCTTTGTCGACCTATACCGATTCAAGGCCGAATCGGGCCGAACGAGTCAGGCACAAAAAGACTGTCTTCGGTCAGGCTAGAGCGTCAAAACATCAACAAGATGGCGTAAAAACGATGCCATTTTAAAAGGCCTACCAACACAAGTTCCAGAGATCTATAGGGGAAATTCCAATACTATGAGTCACCTTAATTTCACCAGATAATTCACCAAAACGTCAAATTTCAAATTTTAAAAAATGTTTACTCCTCAAAAACCATGTTTAAAAAAAAATTAAAAAATGTAGGGATGAATAATTCAAATGGTAGTTTCAGTAAAAAAAATTTAAAAAAACATGCACATTGTTTGTATGTACCTTTTTAGGACTTCTTCATCGATGCCAGTGAGTAGTGGTAACAGTTGTGTAAACATGGCTTGGATATCATCAAATCCGCAAATACACAACACATTCGCATCGTTGGGAAAGCGACATGGAGATACTTTTAATGTCAGCGAGGATTGCCTACGTAAGTAAATTTCAAACGCACCTTTATTGATTTTATTACCTAAGGCAAAATATATTCGTTGATTTTCAGGCATCTTAGAAGAAATCCTTCGTAAATTGGCAGTAGAAGATCAAACATTGCGTACATTCAGACGAGCAATTGGTTTCGGCGAAAATATATCAAAAGATTTAATTCCGTTACTAATCTACGTTAAAGACGATACGAAAATTTGCGATGCAACTAAAATTATCGATACTACCATTAAGATATTGGTGAATTTGACGATTCCGGTTGAATGTCTCTTGTCGATTGACGCTGTATCACGAACCGATGTCGGACGGCATACAATCTTTGAATTGAATCGACTTTTGAGCACTTCGAAGGAGGCTTTTACAGATAGCCGTAGCACCAAAGCGGTCGTTGATCACATGAAACATGTTGTCGAAATGGACGACATTCTCGATGTGCAACAATGTGATAGCATTGACAATTGTTTATTGCTATTGCGCAACATTTTGCATATTCCAGAGGATCGAGCTATTATTTCCGAATTTTCCGATTGTCCTTTGGCACGTAGCAGTATGCAGAATGAAATTGTCTGGAATTTATTTACACAGAGTATTGACAAAATTATTATTCACTTGATGTCTTGTCCACAAAAAGTAATTATATTGAGATTCAAAGTGTATTCGTGTTGGATGCTTAGACGCTATAAGCGCTCACACTTTTCGGTGTTTGCTTCGGATTCTGTGCGTTTTGTATTGCCATGAATCAATTTCTCAGCGCTCACTTCTCCAAAGCGAACACATTTCAGGCGCTCATAAGCGCATCCAACGCGAATAAAACCAGAGTGTTCTGCTTCTGCTGGCTACCACTCTAAGCTACTCGCGAGTAGTTCGGAACTACTATAGAGTAGTTGTGAATGTTCTAACGAAATTGAAGTCTTGTTTTCTTTAGAGATTCATTTTGAGCCAAACTCTTGCTCAGCGGGATGTGTTGGCACGAAATTAAGAGGAGCGAATGTGTTTTGTCTTGATTTTGTCCTTTCGGTCTGTCATGTTCACGCCGAGAGACAAAATGACGGCCCAGAAGTGCGTTCAGAATGAGAGAAATAGTTCCACACCGAAACACTATTTTTCCCATTCTGAACGCTTTCCTGGCCAGCGCAAAATGAGTTTGTAAAAAGAACACGGCTTGTTGAGCAGGTAGCTACTAATTCCTAACCTTATTTATAGATGTATTGGGATGTAACAATGGTGCAACTAATATCGCTAATGTATAAAGATCAACACGTTGGTACACTGCAAAAACTTCTCAATTTATGGTTGGAGACATCGTTGAGCGAAAGCAGTGAAGATAATGAAAGTAACACTTCACCACCGGACCAAGGAAGCGGGGATTCATCACCCATTATTACCTCAGATCGAACATCGGATTCAAGTGATAACGGTAGCGGCAAATGCAATGATCGCACCAGCACTGGCAAATATGAACCGGATAACGATACAACAATGCGCTCAAAAAATAATTCCATGGAAGTTGTGCGAGCTGCACATAATCGTAGTAAAGCGCTCACCAGCATGAAACGTAATAAATCAACCGAAACGGAAAATAGCAGCAGCAGCAGCAGTGGTGTTTCTTCAATGGGACAAACAGATAATTCAAATTTATCGCAGCCACAAATAATAACGTCAACAGTAATTGTGGATCAGAACGGGAAGAAAGTGCAATTACAATCTTCGCAGAGCGAAGTCAGTGATTGTGGCTACGTAACTCAGGTGGAAAATCAAGAATCAATTTCGACGTCGAGTAATGACGATGATCAACCACATCAGAAGCCGGTGCATCAAAAACCACATACTTTTCAAAAAACGCGATACAATAATCAAAAGAATCGGGCTGCAATTGCATTGGAAAAAAAGGAATTGAGAAGGAAAAAGTTGGTCAAGAGAAGCAAAACTAACATGTAAGTTGATGAAGTTGCACGATTAACGCATAAATTGCATCGCATATATGATTATAGTATCAATATGAAGGGATTAATACATCATCAACCAACAGATGAAGATATTTCGAATATTTTCAAAGAATTCACCGTGGATTTCTTACTGAAAGGTTACGGAAGTTTGGTGCATGATCTGCATACACAATTATTACGCAACGTGCAAATTGGTATCGATACATCGCATTTCTTTTGGCTAATAACGTACTTCTTAAAATTCGCCACACAATTGGAACTCGACTTGGAACATGTTTCACCCGTACTTTCCTACGAAATTATCTCGTATATTATATTTTAAGGTGTTTGGATTTATGAAGAATTAGAAATCAGTTGTCTGCTCCCAAATTGCGATTTGAAACCGTGTTTGCGCCGTTTACACTTGGTAAAGATTACCATCAATTCTGAGTTGGGATTTTATAACACGGCGGGAAGTGTAGTGACAAAAGTTTTCGCTCTGTTTATATAGATTGCCATAGTTATAGCTTTCTCAGCCAACCATGGGAGGCGGAGCCAGAGCAATCAGTGGAGGCGGAGCCAGACACGGCGAGAACTTTTCGCTAATGTCTTTTGTCCTTGCTGTCTGACAAGTTACAATGATGTTGATGGTCATATACTTTACGCCGTGTTACAAAATCCCGGACCTGTTGAATTGAATTATCATGAATAACTTCTTCAGGTTGTAACGTCAATTCGTGAATTTCTGCAAGCAATTGAAACGTATCACAAGTTAACGCATCTATCAGACGACGATCGTGTCACGTTAACGAAATTAGAGGAACAAATTGTTCAAACACAAGATTTGAAGCGTTTGTTTCTCTTGTTGTTAAGACAATACAATCCAAACTTCCAAAGTCTGCAATATCTTCAGGATTTGATCGTCACGAATCATACATATTTATTGTTCTTGGACAATATGCGCAAGACCAATGAACGTTCAAATAACATAATGGAACATCTCAAACAGTAAGTTTTTCATTCTTAATGCGACGAATCATTCAGGTTGAGTAACATGAAGAGTCGACAAGATTAATCATTAAATGATTGAGTGGAGGAAACATTAAATATTTCAAGAAGAGAAGGGTTGAACCCGATTAATGTTTACACCTCCATTAATATGTTGTTTAATGATACATTCCGAGGCTACGACTGGTTTCCATCATTTAAGATCATCAGCCAAGATGGCGGCCACCAGCGCGTACACGTAGTTACGTGAAAGGTGCACAAGGATCTAAAGCAGCAGGTCGCCAGGAAGTCGTAGGCCGTACGAGCGTGCCATGGACCTCATGCCGTCCGACGGACCACGTCCGTACAGTTGGACGGACACCAAGCAAGAGGCCGAGGACTTCCCGCTCGCTACCTAAACCAGACGAATGTCCACGAAGGGAAGACCCCCCGCCTGGTTGCCTACGATACGCCACCAGTCCCATTACTTACTCAAACACCAAAGACATTGGTAACAACTTCATGACTGATCGAAACCGGTCGTAGCCACTTAATCTATCATTTAACAATAGATTAATGGAGCTGTAAGCATTAATTGGGTGTTCTACCCTTCTCTTCTTGAATAATTTAATCATTAATTGTTCCAAATGGATTTTGAAGGTGTTACGTTGGCATTTTCTTGCTGCGAATGCGAATAATGCGTTTTACCTTTACCTTTGTACGTTTCAGGTTCGCCACAGTCGAAATCATGCGTCAATACGGCTTGCTCCTCGAGCATTTCAAAGAGAATGGTGAATTCGTCAACAATTGCGTCTTCACAATGATGCATCATATCGGCGGTGACTTGGAGCATATCTCAACACTCTTCCAGCCATGCATATTGAAAACGTTTTCAAAAATATGGGAAACCGACTATGAAATTTGCGATGTATTTTATATTTTCAGTGCTTTGTTATCTCTCTACTTCTACTCTCAATGCCTTTCTAGGATTGGAGCGATCTTATTGAATATGTTATACATAAATTCATCAATACACCACGTACGAATCACTGTCCATCGATTCCTGCCCTGCCTTTGGTCATCGTCAATGAACGTGTTTCACCCCTTGACAAATCATTAGCACAAACACGAATCACTCAAAAGGAGTAAGTGAAATTTCGAAAAGAATTTCGAAAACAGAAAACACCCTGTATAATATATACGTCAATTGGACGAGCGACAATTGGACGCGTACGACAATTGGACGTGCGACAATTGGACGCGTACGAAAAAAGCCAAGTACGCTAAAACCAAAGTACGTGTTGTGTTTTTACACTACCCTCTCGCTGATCCCAATATGGACTAACCTCCTTACCGTTTGGTAAACCAAACCAAACCGAACTGTAATATCACGCGTCCAATTGTCGCGCGACCAATTGTCATATGCGTCCAATTCTCGCGCGTCCAATTGTCACTCGTCCAATTGACGCGACACCATAATACATCACGTACCACTGTTAATATTATTTCAGATGGATGGACAACGTAGAAGACAAACGCCAAGATGCGTTAGTCCAAAGTAGTTATGAACAAAAACCCCATCAAGCCTTAATCAAAGAACTTGTGGATCAGAAGATTATAACATCGAAACAGTATGAAGAATTCATTATCGAACCACAGGAAAATAATGCGCAGGAAGTGTTAAGGGAATATCTGTACAGAGAAAATCAAGGAACACAAGTGTTGTTATGGCTTCAGGAGATTGCAATTGAAGCGTGTTTTGTTAAATTGGTTGTAGCTAATAACGACGCGTTGAAAAGTAATTACATTACTGAGCCATCCGTCTATTATTATGCATGTAAGAAAAAGTGATTGTAATTTGTAACAAGAGAGATGTGTGCTAGCTTAATTGACGATTTCAGTGTTGCACTTACCAATACCCGTTATCCCATGGACTTTTGATCAGAGAAACAATTTGGAACAACCGTCCTTTATAAGATTGTTGCATAAACTTGGTTTTTATTTACCTGTCGATACGGGGAAGATTTTCATTCGCATTCCGGACTTTTGGACACCCGATTACCTGTTCAGTATTGCACAGCAACTGGGACCTGTTGATACAAGTATTTTTTTTCCCCAAAAATTTGAAAATTGTTTAATAAATTATTAATTATAATTTATAGGTAAATTGAAGTTTGATGTAAGTCTATTGGACGGACAGAAGAAAAACGAATTAATGCACGATTCCGACAATGCAATTGTTAATCATGGTGAAACACGTCGATTTTCGTTATCTGAACTTACAGTAACGCCATCGTTGGTTCGTTATTCACCTCTGTAAGTCCATTAAAGTAGGAATTTTATTGAGAAACAATGTAATAATTCATTTTATAATTATAGTCCTAATGGTACCGAATGGGTTCAACAAATTTTACAAACAAAAGTTATGCCAACAATGGATTTATTGAGGTATTATTGGCCGCATTCAGCGAACTGCAGCGCTGCAATTAAAAAATCGCTTAAAGTCCGTGACGCCACTATTCACTGAATGCGACCAATGTTTTTTTTTTAAATTTTGCGTCAAATGACTGCGAATAAGGTGCTTTCAATTCCGATTTGAGCACAAACAGTTTTCGGAACTATCCCAAAACTTCCAAATCGAGAATTATCCTCAATTTATCAAATTACAATCAAACTGGCAAAAAATGTTCCTTTCATGTCTTGTTATTTACTTACAACTGTTTTGATATAAATTTTAGTGTTCACGATATTGCCATGACATTACCGGAAATTGAAGCATGTACTGCAAGCTCGAAACCTGAAAAAAATATTTTAGATATGGAGGAGATTCGACTGTGTGAGGATGAAAATGTCGATGTTGACTACATTGAGCAACACAGTGCATGCGAGACTGCATCTATAACATCCGATTTAACTCGTATGTGTGTAAGCGAAGAAGAAGACAAGGCTTACTTACAGGGTCCCAAAGCTATATAACTTTAAAAATGCTCAAAATATGAGCTCAATATTCAAATATTATTTAAACGAATTGCAAAATTGCATAATCAAATCCAAAATATCAACAATGTAAAAGTAAAAGAAACAGAAAAAAAAACAACACAAAGTTTCTTTAGAATCTATTTTTTCAAATTAAGCACTAAAACCGCTTCATTTCGTAATAAGTAGAATATTTTTGGTTCTTTAACTGAATTATTCAATTATTTTTACATTCAAAGTATCAAAAAGTGGTTGTCTAGTTTCACTATTTAATGACTGTTATCTTTTACCTTTTACAATTTAATGAATATATTTACTTAGAAAATGACGTCATCATTTCGCGGCTCATTGCGCATTCCTTTTGGCTTGTAATGTAAAAGAGTGAATGCATTACAAATTGTATTTCAGTGTGAATGATCTTTGTATTGTGTGACTGGTGTCTATGTGTACGTCCTTGCTGTTGGTATGTATGGGAGAATGCATGTACGGTGCTGCACACACCTGGCTGAATGATAAGAGTGGATGAGATTGTGATTGTACAGGAGAGTAGTGGTCAGTCTGGGATAGAAAACGACCGCGGTTGCACTGAAGCAAATAATACATGTAAGAAGATAACAGTAGTAGAACGTGACCGCGTGTTGAATAGTTAAATCAGTAATTGTGAATGTATATTAAATACACGTATGTTCAGCATCAAATGTTTGTTCTATTCCTAAT
>JARJEB010010239.1:0-18517 GCA_030264535.1 Liometoxenus newtonarum | reverse complement strand
CGCAAGTACTTCTGGGAAATTGGCTCCTACGACGAGCAAATGGATGGCTGGGGTGGTGAAAACTTAGAGATGAGTTTCCGCATTTGGCAGTGCGGCGGACGACTTGAAACTGTACCGTGTTCGCGTGTTGGTCACATATTTCGCGATTTCCATCCGTACACATTCCCCGACAATAAAGATACGCACGGTATCAATACAGCGCGCCTTGCACACGTCTGGATGGACGACTACAAACGACTTTTCTTCATGCATCAACCATCCTTGGAACACAGCCCACTCGTTGGCGATCTGACGCATCGTCAGCAGCTACGACAGAAGCTGCGATGCAAGTCGTTTCACTGGTACTTAGAGAACGTCATTCCGGAGAAGTTCGTTCCCGATGAAAATGTTTTCGCCTACGGGCAGATGCGGAATAAGCTCAATAGCTGCTTGGATAATCTTCAACTGGCAGATGATAAAGTTGGACCTTTGGGTCTGTATCCGTGCCATCCATATTTGGCCATGACGCAGTATTTCTCGCTGAGCGCCAAGGGCGAACTGCGCCAGGAGGTGGTGTGCGCAGAAGCGTTTCCGAATGCCATAGTGCAGCTAACAGAGTGTCATAGTCACAGTAGGGAGCAGTTCTGGACTTATCAGCCACAGGAAGGTGGTCGTCTATATAATCCTAGTTTTAAGAAGTGTCTGACTTCGGAAGGAGTCAAAGAATCGGGGGGGTTACTTCTTGACGAGTGCCGCAACACGCCACATCAGCAGTGGACGTTTACCCATATGAATCAGACTGCCATTTCGGATGCAAAACGAGAATTAGATATAACAAAATGAAAATATCTATCACTATGCTGAATACCTAATAATGTAAAAACTATAATATAAATAAGATGTTATTTTTATAATATTAATTAAGAATATCGATGTAGTTTGTGTACTTTTCTTTGTAACTTTATTTTAGTCAAGGCTTTGCTTGTTCTGTCGTATTAATTCAATTCTTTTAGTTCCAGATTTTGTAAATTTTTGTTACATATGCAAAATCTCGTGAACGGTTTGTCTAATCGACTTTATTCCTTCACTATGTGATAGCGCGCGAGCTTCTCTTTCTTTCAGGCTTCGGATGTTGGGATAATCCCACAGGAACACTTTCTGCACTTTTTTTAACTCAATTTTGTTTCCTAAAAATGCTTTGCTCCACAACTGTATGATTGCGATTTATTTATTCTTCTCAGTTAGCATTTTGTTTAGTTTCTCCTTTTTTAGATTTTTATGTAAAAATGTACTTACGTATTATTTTTTGCTTTTAAATAAATCTATTAAAAATATTTGATTTTCCGTTTACCTACATGTAGTTTTTCATCCTATGTTATTTCAATTTCAGTTAAAAATTTTGAATTTAAAATACAATATTGCTTTTTATCTATGATTGACTAGAAAAAATCAAAAATATTTGAAGTCCAAAAAGTTTCAAAAACTTGAAAATTTTAATTCAAGCTGGAACGGAAACCAGTTGGCGCAGTTGGAAATTACTTGGTTGCGGTGCCTAGGGTCGGTGGTTCAACCCTCGTACAAATTGGCTAAACTGGCGACAATTCTAAATTTTCGCAAGCATGGGCTACTTAGGATTGTCGCAAAAATCGAGCTTTTGCAACTTCTGTGATCCTGATACGAAATCCGAATTTTTAAAGCGAAATTTCTCTAAGGCCAAATAAACTGCCGGCGGCAATTCCAAAGTTTCGCCGCAAACTTGTGCTACTTAGAATTGTCGCAAAAATCTAGCTTTTGCAACTTCTGTGATCCGGTTACGAAATTTGATTTTCATACATCATGAACCAGGATCACCATAAATTGCAAAACCTAAATTTTTGAAATTTCAAAAAAATTCGTATCAGGTTCACATAAGTTGCGAAAGCTAGATTTTTTGCATAATTCCAATGAGCCAAAAGCGAAGTAATGAAAATCCGAGTGAAAATCAGATTTCGTATCAGGATCACCACATAAGTTGTGGAAGCTAAAATTTTGCGATAATTTCAAAGAGCAAAACTTGTTTTGGGATTGGCATCCTGTTTTTTCACATCCTTATTTTATTTTCAGTTTATGCAACCAAGCATGCAGGATAATTATTTATTTCTCAAAAAATTAACGAGGAGCGGGACCGAACCGCAGACCACAAGATCAATAACTCTCGACCTCACTCTCGACACATCAAACTCAGCTATCAACGCAACATCGTCAAGGGTTATTGAGACTGGAATATATATTAGAAATCAAATAAAAAAATTTACTGAGGGATACGCAAAACGGAGAAATATGGATTTAAAATAAGTAACACAAAATACTTTTAAAGTTAACCTACGTCCCTCGTTCATATACTAATATTAAAAGAAAAACTCGCGTGCTATAATCCACCGAAAAAATTAAACCGTTCTGCCAGTTGGCAATCGTTTAGCAGATATTAATAAATAACATAAATACTACTTATAAAAAATGGAAAACTGTAACAATAAATAATATATATACATTTTTTATTTTTATAAACTTTGCACACACCCCTTATAAATTGAATTTTGAGCAATTAATGAACATAAATCAGTACAAGTCAACATTATCTAAAGCATCTTTATAACTGGTAGTTGTTTTAGGCCTTTGTGTACTCCCCGTAACACTTTCTTTTTTATACAACGAGTCGAACGTTACCAAAGGGTCTTTTGCTGATTTTATAACATTTAGATCAACAGGGATGAAATCCTTGGCGTCCACTTCCCCAATTCCAAGCGTAAATTTAGTCGGTTCTTCAGTATCTTCAGTTTTGATCTTGACCGGCCTATCCTGCTTCAAGTCTTCACTCCATTGTTGAATGAACTTTCCGCCGTTTGTATCCGAAATCTAAATTACAATTATAATTTCAAGAAGTATTAGCAAGAGGCCAATTAATTTAAATCAAATAATTACCGTTGATTGTTGCGCATCCTGTTCTTGTTTCTGTTTGTTTTGTTTATTGAGAAGAGCTTGAGCGTAAAGTGTGTTGGCCAAACTGTTGGCGGCGTTTCGTTTGTTCGAGATGTCAGCTTGATTCGCCAGTGGCTGGGTGTCCTTTTGAGGTCCAAGCTCTACAAGCACTTGGAAGTCGGCTCGATCACCAAGTCTAAAACCCCAACCAATACGAGAATCCGTTCCTGTTTTGAAAAACCACAATTAAAAACTTTAACAAATAAAAAAAGCGCGCTAACATAAAATTAAACAAATAAAAATAAAAATGAAGGAAGGAAATGTTTGCAAACAAAATTACCTTTTTTAAGAGTTGGAATATTTGAATAAATCAACGACAATAAAGTGGGAACTTCATCGGGAATAATAAACGCTTCACCTGTAAAAGTACAAAAATTCGTGAGAACTCTTACCGCAGCACTTAAAAGTCTTAAAACTAAGAATTGTACGAGTAATTACCATTATTCAGTTGGACAAGGACCATGCAACAAGCAACAACAAATCCCCCCATTCCGGTACGCAACATTTTCACTTTTTTTGCTCTCTTACTTATTAATTATCACTCCACTCTTCTATTTATTTCTTGAATTTATTCTATTATTCTCTTGTCTATATATTTTCGTTGAAAATCTAATTAATGCCCATGCAATGAAAATAAAACGAGCGCGACAAGAAGAAAGAGAAAATTTGTAGGTCAGTCTGTAAGTGAACGAACGCTAGTCAACGCGTTCTCTCAGTGAATGAATAGGTACCGAGAAACAGAACAAACCGCAATGAGTCGAATAAACGGCGTCGATAGTTACAAGTTACGAAGTTATACAAGAAAACAACTTTCACTTCTTTTAAATAATTATACATATCATTCATAGTTTGTAAGAAACTATGCGAATGCAAACGGCTATTAATTTACCTTTACATTGCAATCCCATTAACCCACGAGTTAGAACACGAATGATTAAAGTATATGTGCATTAATTAGTTACTTCTACGCATAATTGTTTGCTTACAATGTCGAATTACGTAATTGAAACAGAACAATTATTCAAATCATATAAAGAATCAAATTAAAAATATAAATTTAGACAACCATACAAACAGATGTCATAAATGTTTACTATAACTGGGCGAAAAGTTCAAAATTTAGGCAGAAACGCCAGCAAAGAATTTTTTTAAATAATTATAATTCACTAAGTTTTATTCTCAGTCAGTCTGTGTAAAACCTACGGGGGGATATTTGCCCAAAAAGTCTTTCAAAACAGAGGGCAACAATGCCATAAACTTAAATCTCTCACCCATTTGCTTCTTATCAGTTATCATAGCAAAAGACCTGTCTAAACTTAGTTGCTGTTCCTCATCGACGTGTTCTTTCAGCTTGTCAAGCCGCTGCCGCATACCTAAACTAAGTAAAAATTGCCTTTGGCTAATAGGACCGAAAGGAATCGTCCCGGCTTGCTGTACAATCGATTTCTTTAGCATTGCAAAGTCTACATCAGCTGTAAGATCAGCAGTGCCGGGATCAATAAGTGGATCGTGTTGCTTGTGCTTTTTGTACGCGCGAAATGTATCCGTTCCTTCTCCCGAATGACCATAATCAGCAATAAGTGCAAATCCGCCGTGTTCTTCTAACCGCTGGGATATATTCTTGACAATCACTAGCGAATCCGGGCATATTTCGATGTTTGTTCGTTGGTCCGAAGGACTGATGAATAGTTTTCCTACTGGTGTCGGTTCACGTGCTTGTATGAAGCGAAACGTATTGTCGGCCTTTTCGTCGATGTCGATTAAAACCTCTCGATATCCTTCGGGAGTCTTTACGAACTTGTGAATTGGTAATGCGTCGAAGAACTCATGAGCGACTAGAAATGTAAAGCCCGCCGGGAGTTGGGCAAGGTCCCGATACCAACGAATCGGAATACCTAAGAAATCCGCAAAAATATTATAACTTTTAATAGTTTTAACAATAACAAAATTCAAATCAAATAAAAAAAAAGTCGTTTACCATTTGAATTAATTCCTTCTTTATAAAACGGTGCGTCCTTATCATCCACATGTTTCGAATTAATGCTTAAACGCCTAGATTGCAGGTCAGCCATCAAGTCACTGACTTCAACTAAATGGACAGAGGCGCCTTTGAGAATATCAAAGTGCGTAAAGACTCTTAACAAATCTTGCATTAAAGAGCCTCGACCAGGACCTAGTTCTACAATCTACCATTATTTTATGGAAAAGTTACTAACTTAAATACGCATTATTACTTGTAAAGGGTGCGGAGAGCCAACCTTTTGCCATTCGTTCAAAAACCAAATCGCAATCATCTCTCCAAACATTTGACTAAGTTCCGGAGATGTAACAAAGTCTCCTTCAGCTCCAAAAGCGTCTTTATGGATGTAGTAGCCACCTTACGACGAGAAAAAATAAAATTAAAACACGGAAGGAAACTGATAAAAATGTTGCAGACAAAGACTAAATATTAACTTAAAACATACCCATTGGGTGTATGAGGACTTGTTTCATGTATTCGGCGACTGTAATAGGTCCTGCTGCTTTTATCTGCATGTAAAGTTGCTTTGGAAACTGATTTTCTTTGACCGCTGAAGATACATCGGATTTGACTGTGTAATACTTTCTATTATGATATTTCGACAATGCAATTCTCGTAAACTTGTAGAGGGTATTCTTAAACATTGTGCTTCCTTTTAATTGTTCCTGAAAATACATAAAAATATTAAATATTTCGACATTTCGATGAAGTTTACGTGCAAAAAGAAAAAGTAAATACCACAAATTTTCCAAAAGAATTATTAAATTACCAATCTAATTAGTATTAATGCCAAAATATTTCTTCTCTTGGTTGCTCCTGCACAAAAATATAAAAAATGCCGATCTCGCGATTTTTCTATGTTCAAACAACATTAACCTCGACATTAACCTATCATTCATTTTGTTGAAAAGCCAGCATCAGCCCTGGCATCAGCTGATTTAAATTTTCGTGAATAATTATTAAACTACTCATTAATTAATAACAATTATTACAAATTAATACTTTCCTATTAAAGAATGTGGCCTATAATGTTTCGTGTCTTGCGTAATTACGCCCCATTCATAACATTACCCTTTGCCGCGGTCATAGGTTACATTGGTTATCACTTTGAGGATTTTGTAGCCGACAAGTACACTCCATTCAATAGTAATTATAAAAATACATGAAAATTAATAATTATTATACAAAGAAACAAATACTAATTTAAGTACTTTCAGATCCAATTGAAGAATCACGCCAAGAGCGACTAATGTCTGAAGACTCCCTGAGTCGAGCTACGGAAGTTGAGAGCCTCACTTACAGCGCTAACGTTTTAGGGCGCAATATATCGCCTAGTCTAATAAAATAGAACAATAAATATTATGTAAATACATTAGCAAAACTAAAAATAAACCTGAAGCACTTGTTTAAACATAAACAGATTACTTAATAGGGCTTAAAGTTGGAAAATTTTTAGAAGGGATATGTTGCGATATTCAATTTTCATGTTCTGGTCGAAAAGAAATATATCAAGTTGGTAATTGCTTTGTTTGTGCGAAAGTTTACAATTTTTAGATATTAATAATTTCATTTTTAAGTCTTAAATATTGGTTTCGAACCACTTGTTTTGATTCAGGCTAATTTATACTAGTTATGAAAAATCCTAAGAAAAATAGTAAAATTTTAAAAGCACCATCGCTTTTGCCTTTAACCAAATAAAGAAATAAAAATGTTGCTAGACAAACAAATACATATATCATGGTTGTGCTCACAACGAAAAAAATAGGGAGGAAAATTTAAAAGCGTCCAAGAAAGTTCAATAAATAAATAATAAATTTAGTAAATTGAATTGAAGTTGTCCCGCTGAATCATTTGTACTGATACTAATAAACACTATGCTAGTTGGCGAGTGAGGCGAAACGAAGGAACAACTTGCAATTTCTTTTTTTGTATGATACATAAAATGCGCCTCTAAACGTTTATTATTTCCCCGGATTTTTCGTTCATGCCTGAATATAATTGAAGTTTACGGAATGTAAAAGAGGAATAGTAATTACAATATTAATTATTAATTAATTAACTAGAGTGTTCAAAGTTAAACTTTTAGTTTCTTTTCGTAATTTTCGTTTAGTTTTTTTCCGTTTTTTTTGCAGTTTCATTCTAATTTTCTTTGTTTTGGAAAGTCTTGTTTGTTTATGTATCTTATTGAAGAATCACAATTTATCACAATTTCAATTCCGTCTGATTCCTTTTTTTCGCAAAAGAACGACGAAAAGTCTCTCTCTGTTTTAATTAAGTCTCAATGTGTGTCCATAAAACTACGAGGAGACAGTCATACAGTTAATCAATCGCTGACACAACCGATGATAAACGAAATAATCACCAGACACACGTCGCAGTTTCAAACCTTTCGCCAATTTCGAATCTAACGCTTTATCCACGATTTTCAATTCAATTTCAACGCCCCCATCAAAACACAAACTGATCTTATCGGGCAACGAATCGCTATTAATGCGCGTTGTTGCATCCAGTTCGTTACCAATCACACTAACCATATCGAGAATATCACAACTTTGCAATTTCGAACAAACCTCTGAGAGTTCCACCTCGAAATCGTTTTGAAACATATGAAAATTTCGTTCGTCAAGTGGCCGTCCCGTTTGGTCCGAACTGTGTGAGCTTTGAGTGTCTTGATCTTGTGTGTTGCTTGATGAACCAGGACTTAACGAGTCATTTGATAACGAGTCTTCAGAGTAGCAACTTTTATCCGAGTTTCTTCGTTGATTAAATGTAGTGAACAATTCGTTTTGGTCAGAGTTTTCGTTGGACGATTTACGCCCGATGCCTTTGGTGATCGAAGGTTGGTTATCCAACGGTTTGCTGATGACGAATGAAGGTATCTTTGTTCGTAGATTTTCCAGACTATCCATTGAATCTTCTGACGTGTCTGTGCTGGCGATCAACGTGACTTCGCTACCTTGAACGTCAGTTACTGATATCTGCGGATGTGAGACGATTGATGGATTTGATGTTAGTTGCAATTGGGACGATTGGGGAAGCTCTTCTTGTATCATATCCAAGCCAGGACTACTTGGATTTGATATCGGTGAGTTTGTCAACGATCGATGGCTATGTATATTTAGAATGTGATGCGGAAAGTTTTGCAAGTTTTGAAAGTTCTGCAAGTTTTGCAGACCTTGTAAATTTTGATGCAACGACGCATGATATGCGGCTGACTGAAAATCGTCCATTTGCCCGACTCCCAATTGTCCTAAATGTTGTTGTTGTTGCAAACCCGAAGTTCCTTGTGTAATCGATGGCCCGCTCGTTCCACAAGTGTTCAGCCCACTGATACCTTGTGTTATCGACGAAACGCTTGGCAAATGATAAACTGGAGAGCTGTTGCCTGCTGGTGAAGTCATCATGGGCATAATAGGCGACGTCGAACCGGAATATAAATAATAATGAGGTGCGTGTTTCGGTGAGCCGCCACCGCTACTATTATAAGGACTATGCATTGGACTAGTGTAGGAATAGTCATCACGTGAAGTTGATGCCCCACCATCGAATATTTGATGGATTGGTGAAGTATGTTGTTGTTGTTGTTGCTGCTGCTGCTGATCGGGAGTTAGTGTTTGATGTATCGGCGAGCCGGGGATGGAACGTGGTGGACTCGATCGGGAAGAGTTTGCAAGACCGCGTTGTAATCGTTGACATTCTTGTTGCGGCGTTGCGGGACTCAATGTACGCGAATTTGAGGTCGAACCTTCGCTACCACGACGTACCGGAGAGAAACGTTCTATGCTTTTTGGTTCACGACCTAGAATTTTACTGATAAGTATTGAGACGTACAAATTTACATATATAAAAAAACCGTTGAGAAAACAACAATGTTGGGAAAAGGAAAGTGCAACGTTTTACGGAACGAAACTATCTTACCAGATTCTTGTACAGTGGGCAAATGCGGTTTGACAGCGTGCCTGGAATGCTTACGAGTTACCGGCATGAATTTGCAGGATTGTATTCGTGCTTCAACTTCTTGCACCACATCGGGCGATATGTCTAATGGTAACGCAATAGCAACAACAAATCCATGCAAAGGAAAAAAAACCATGAACATAAAACATGTAAAAAATAACAAGTTAGAACCAAACAAAAAACATCAAAAATTATAAAAGAAAAAAAGAAGTATTTCCAGTTAGGAAAATCGAATATAATGGTTCAGATATTTCGGCGTTCTTTTGATGTTTTTAAATAATAGTCATTTTAATTTCCCGCCTTAAATTGGCGGGAAATCCAAATGTTAAGCAAAAATAAACAAAAACTAACCCAACAAGCATGCTGCCGAAGGTTGCTCTTGGTATTTGTGCATACAATTATCTACCCCTACTATATAATTATAATTATAGACGTGTTAATAACATTGTTTCCGATTAGAAATAGTTTACCTGGTCGTTCCATAACGGTCAATAATCCAGTACGTCTGGTTCGTCCACCACCGCCGCTTTCCCGACTACTACCACCTTGTAAAGAATGCGCTTCCTCGGGATTCGCCATCGTATGCCTTTTGGAATTCCCACGACATTGCATATACCTTGCCACAGCAAAAGGATCTTCAAGATCGTCCAACGCCGGATGTGTATGTTCAGTACTTATGCTCGCGACAGCACTACTTAAACTAGCATTGCCCCCAGTAGAACTACTAGCCGACATGCCCATGTTGAGTTGTTCATGACTACCACCGGGTTGGCCAGTCCAATGGTTTGCGTTCAGCATATGCAGATTCGCACCGCCATCGGAAGCACGCCGGCCGAAACCACCAGCGGCGTTTAACACCGTCGGCGGTTTGAGTAAATGCTGATCTTTCCCGGAGTACGTGTGCGAGGGATGTTGTTCGAGTAATGGAAGATTGAGGAGGAGGTTCTGTTGCGGTATCAGTTTGGCTTGAGCTAGTTGCGACATGTAATGCGATTCTAACACCTGCAGATAGAGAAAACGTGTTAGAAAATAAAATAAAACACATGGTGAAACAAAAATAAACGTACTTGTTCGTGTGCGGGATCACCAGGGCCGACCGTATGCCGTCGAACATTAGAATGGAAACAACGATCGGCCAACGATGAGTTGTACGAACCATAGCCGGTCGTCGAAGCCGTAGGAACCGTTAATGATGCTGACGAATATGATTCGTCCATACTATTGTCTAAATCCATTTCACCAAACTAAACAAATCGATCGAGAAAATAATGTCATTATTCGCATTGTATTTTTTCATTTTACCTCTAAAATATGCACAATAAGCCTTTTCTCTTACCTTTTCCAGCTGTTGTGAATTCTCATCGCCTAAATAAACAGCAGGTATCGTAGGCATGGAGACAAAAGGTGATCCAGCATCGTCGCAAACAACCGGCGGCATAACAACAGCGCCAGTAATGCTCAACGGTGATGCAGCACCTTCATTGAAACTGCGTCTTCGCTGTTTCACCTCATCTCTAACAGTTCGCAAACAATTCTCGTTGAAACTTTCGCGTCGTACGCACCCCGTAGTTACATCCATGGCTTCATTCGCGTGCGTTACAAACTCTGAAGATTTCGAACTGACATCTAAATGCACAATATTATCACTACGATCGCTCCGATCGTCGAGACATTCAATACTTTGATTGCTGACCGTACTAGTTGAACCCGTAATTGAAATATTTGTTGATGTATTAATCGTTTGCCGTTGCATCAACTAAAATGTACGAAGTAATTAAACAACATAACTCCAAACAACTGAGTGGAATACCTTAGACTGAAAGTTGATAGTTCGCTGATGCAACTTATCTAAAAGCAATGAGTAAATCGCATAGACATGATCAAATAAGTTGTTCTGCACGCTCTTTACAACCATGTCCTGGGTAAGGCCGGGAAGCTGCGTCATGTGTTCAATAACGGTTTTATTGTACAAAAGTTCTCGAGCCGGTGGTGTCGACACAACTTCATTGCCTTTCAGCCAAATGTGCTTTGCAATATTGGCTAAGGTCATTCGTTTGTCTGGATCAACGACCAACATGTGCCGAATCAAATGTTCGCACTCCTGAGACATGAAGTACGGAATTCGGAACTTGCCTTCGATGACAACGTTACGTAAAACTTGAAGAGTCTTACCATCGAAAGGCAAATGACCACAGACTAATACATAGAGCACAACACCCAAACTCTGAAAGCAAAAAAAGTAAAGAAAATCAGTTGTTGTAATGCATAAAAAGTGAAATTAAAGAAATTTTACCCAAATATCGGCTTTGGGACCATCGTACTTTAATCCCTTGAATAATTCTGGCGCGGCGTAAGGAGGAGAACCGCACCAAGTTGATAAGAGAACACCTTCTTTGAATTGATTGCTGAATCCAAAATCAGCAAGCTATAAGAAGATGAGAAGTGTACAACGATTAAACAAATCAAATCTTTCTGTTATGTTGTTAAAACAGAACAAACCTTAATGTTCATATTATGATCTAATAAAAGATTCTCAGCCTTGAGATCCCGATGAACGACGCCGTTCTTATGACAATAACTGACGGCGGAAACGATTTGACTGAAGATACGTTTCGCTTCCGGCTCCAGCATGCGACCATTCGCGACTAGATAATCGAAAATTTCACCTTTGCTAGCGTACTCGGTGACTATGTAAATCGAATGCTTCGTCTCCATCAATTGATACAGACGCGTAATATGCGGATGCCTTAATTTTTTTAAATTCTCAGTTTCACGAACAATTTTCGTTAAGTTGTCTACATCCAAGACAGTTTTATCAATTATTTTTATTGCCACCTGAAAAATAAACAGTTTTTGTTGCGTTACAATTTGCTGTTTATTTGAATAACATTTGTACAAAGCAAGTTTAAATATTAAATATATAAGCTTAGTACATGCAAATGAATTGCCTTAAAATAAGCTGATATCTCGGCTGATATTTAAACTAGGTTTACACTTGCTTTATTCAAATATGTAGAATTAAATAATCTTCAACATAAAATAAAAACGTAACACATTATATCATCGTTAACTGCCCACATCAAGATAAAGGAACTTTTTTAAGTTTTTGTCGAGGTTTTTGTTTACTAGATGCGCATGACCTATGTTACGTTGAAAGTTATTAATTATAAAGTTACATGTGCAACCGTCAAAATCAAAATATCTGCGCCGTTTTCGGCGAAATATTGAAATACGCGATAAAACCAAGTTGCCTGTACATTATGGCCAAGCGAGCAAGGAGTCGATAAATTTGCATATTAATTTTATTGAAGTTGATTGAGCTTAACGAATAAATCGTCGTCGCGTATCATCAATTTATTCAATTCAACAAACAATTGACCATGTATTTGTGCAATTTCTTTGCATTTATTCGTTTTTCATTCTTAAAAACCTTAAGGCGTTTCATATGTTGTTGTTGAATTGTCATAGCAACGTTGGGTCGTTAGACGGTGCAACGTGACCGTAGATGGATGGGGGCAAGATCGTTTTGTGGGGAAAGTCACGCGGTCGTGAGTTACGTTCATGGTGTTAGTAAATAACGAACGCGTGACATACATACAAACAAAACACACAACACAAACCATGGAAAACGATGAACGGAAACTGAAATGAGAATTGAGATTCGGATAAGTTTCGAATAGTTAAGTGAACTTACACTAAATAAACGTCAATCGAGGACAATAATCATAATCTATCAAAACGTAATCAATTTTTAACTCAACGTTGTTACGTATAATGAATGTCGAAATGACAACGCTCTATTATCGACACATTCATTGTTGTTGTTGATGATGATAGTAATGAATACATTGAACAATGAACACAAATTCGGAAACTAGAATAAAACTTAAAAACTATTTGGAATTGGAATTGTCGCTGTCAACAAAATTCCTAGACGAATTCCCTCAAACAGTTATTATTAGTTCGAAAAATTAGCTTTCATTTTGATTTGAAAGAATTCAACTTGGAATTTCATGTAGAGATTATAAAAATGCAGAAAAGTGTTTACCTTGGTTTTGGTGACAATGTTCGTGGCCAATTTAACGACTGCAAAGTTGCCTTTACCGATAGTCTTTTCCAGTTCGTAGTAGCCGACTCGCAGCAGATTCTCAACATTCATATGTATCATCATATTGCTATTAGGCGACGAGGAATTTGTCACCGTCGTCGGTACAGTTTGCCCGTTCTGGGCCATCTTTGTTTTACCTTTTGTTGATTTGAACTTGATTGTAAATATAAACAAATTGTGTTTATTTACAAACAAAAAACAAACTCAACTGAACTTAGCCATAACTTGGCCAAGTCCAGAGCACACTTGGACTCCTTATCCTCCTACTGGTCTGCTCCTTTTTCCCGCAATTAATATTAATATAAATGTATGTAATTCTTACTTCTGTCTTTTTATACTTTTGGGGTAAAGAAAATATTTGTTTATTTAATTTGGTCAAGCGCAAACTGAGGTTTATGAACTTGGTCTTGGTATTGGTTGTTATGATAATGCAAATTCGTCGTTGTCGTAGATCTGGTCGCAGTTGTTGATACAAGAGATACGTACAACATTTCGTCGTCGTTCGTTGCGTTCGTTGGCATGCTAATTAATTTGTTTATGATCCGATACACACATACAGTCACCACACTTGTTCGTCGCTTCGCTAGCTAGTACCGCTACAGCTCTAGGTCAACACAGAGTCACCAACCAACAACACAAACCATCCCTGCATACAACAAACATTGAACATCGTCCCGTAGTGTAACGACGTAATTGCTATCAGTACAACACTCACTGCAAATGCACTGCGAGCACACGACGGAACCGAACTTTAAGTACTTTTGTCGTATCCCAAATGTAGATCCAGAGAGACAACGACAATCGACGGCCAGGAACTCATCAAATAAATCTATTTGTCTTTCCGTTTTGCTTCTTTGTTAATTATCACAGCAGCGTCAATGCTCTCAACTTTAACAAGTATTGAACAATGAAAACGTTATTACTACTGTTTAACTACTAACTAACACTTTGCTGCATACGCTTAACTAGCTAGCGCAATTAGCCCGCTGTGCTGTTCCTGCTCCGGCTGCTCGCTACTCAAGCTGCTAGCTGCTGACTGACTGACGTTATTATGACGTTTATGTCAATTTTAATTTGTAGAAACAACACGAAGCGCTTTACTATAACTAGTACCTAAAACTAACGCTAGTGGCGCTTGTAAATATACAGTAAGGTCCCTATTTGTACAATCAACCAAAATTTATAATTATTTTCCATTATAGCAATGGAAAACTCGTAATAACGATATTTTTTAATACACAATTAAAAAAGATACGTATTTGTAAACTTAAATCCTAATTTTGTTTGTTTTATCGATTCATTTGAGAATGGCCTATTGGTAATCTACTGTATATACGTGAATAAACTTTTCAAGCAAAGTCGGATTTAAGGTGAGGCCCCATGAGCGATATACCGCAAAATTTCAGAGGTATACCGCTACAATTTCTTACGATGCCGCAAGAAGTTGAAGTATAACCAACTTCTTGCGAATATTCGAATATTTTCTTTGTCTATTGGAAAGAGATATCCTATATTATCGGAATTATTTGTGGTTATGTTTATGTCTTTTAAGTAATTTAAGCATGCATTTACGGTAAGTTTGATTAAATCTGGTTTAAATAATATGGAGGAGCAACAGATAAGCTGATATTAGAATATTACAAAACTTTTTGATTTGTTTTAGTTTTTAGAATAAAGAAATAGCGGAGGAGACAATCTATTGCAACCTTTGTTGCGATCAAATTAACGTACAGGCACTGTGTCAGCCCATGGAATACGTGGTTGATGAGTATGCATGTGATAAATACATAAAGGAACATTATGAACTATTTTGTATTGCTATGGTAGTTATCGGTTGCATCCATCGCGATTCGCCAACGAATAGATGTCAAACGTGAAACGGCAAATATCATTCAAGTGGAGAATGGGAGTGACTAATTTCTGGCTCCAGATTTCATCGCACATGGAAATTGGCACTTCTGCGGCAAAATATATTTCTGTGGAAATCCGCAGAAATATTTGCGGTATATCGCACATGGGGCCTTGACTTTATACAGCGGGAGTTCCAAATTTAAAACTTATTAATTTTTAATTTCGATTTTCTTTGTATTCACGTTGGAAAAAAGAAAAAAACATTTGTTAACTAATATCATGAACAATGACGATGATAGGATAAGTTATAAATACTGCGTTTTGCTTAAATTATGATACAGTTAAGTAAGTTACAAATCGTTTTGTCAAAGATTCAAGAAGTTCGTAACTCAAATAAAAATCGGTTACCAACCAATTAACTAACAATTAAAATCACAGATACATATTGTTGTATTAATGGGTGTGTTTTTTGTGTTATGTGTTCATTTGTAAAAGTGATAGACAAATATTATTGATAAATCAATAGAAGGTTAAAAAAAAAGTTAATAATACAAAAAATGAGCCGATTAATGATAAAAATATCGATGAACAAAAAAAATACTAATACTGTTTGTTAATTCGAGTCACAAGTGAGTGTGTTGCTAGAACGCATCGACAAATAATGAAAATAATTAAAGTGAAATCAAATCAGTACTTTAACTTAAACGTTCGTTTTTAGTAAAATTATTGACTAGAATACTTAAAAGTTAAACCCGAACTTATCAACACCGAGCGTGAAAGGGAACTTAAACAAATATAAATAAACTACAAATACATGACATTAGTTAAAATGTTTGACGTGTGTGAGGTGAGATGGAGAAAACAGTCGAAATAATTAAAAAGTTTGCGCGACAAATTGTAAAAAAAAGCCTCAAATAATCTCAAGATTCGAACGAATAAATAGTAGTAACGAAATTTGTTTCTTCCGTATAGAATAGAGAGTCTAAATACCTAACTAACATATATAACGTTTTTCTTCGATTTTGCTGGAGCAAGCGACGCTTTTGTTGTTTGCATTGTTTGTGAGTCGTCGCTTGCTCCTTATAGCTACTGCATGCAATCAACACCGAAAATTCGTATAGAACTAGTTTGAGATTGAATAATTGTACGCACCAACGAACAATTACCACCACGACGACGACGACGACGACGACAACGAGTCGCTGCAATTAACAGTTTGCTATGGCTAACGCTATAGCAATGCTTGCACGATAAAGAGTAATAGTTATAATAATAATAAATATAGTAATAGTAGTAGTACGATGGTGCGTTTGCGATAAGAACGTCATCGCAACGTACGTATCGTCCGTAGTATTGTGTGTCGATTGCATTTACAATGCACATCGACACTCCTATAATGACGCTCATCAGACGGACGACGTCGCGATGCCAACATTTGTCCGTCTGTTACGGACAATGTTGATGTTGTTGATGTTGCTGCTGCTTCTTGGATTTTTTAAGAGAGACGTCTTCGACGTCGTCGCCCTTCTTTACTTCCGTATAGCGTTCGCCCTTCAACGAAACGATTTTGTTGTCGCGATAGCGAACCAATTTCTTTGGTTCGACTTTCGGTGCGACCGGCCGATGCTCGCGAGCGAGTGATTCTTGATCGACGTACGAGTAACGCTCGATTATGCGAGACTTTAATTCGTTATCGTCGATTACACTCTTGGTCGATGAGAGGATCAAAGAGGTGTTGTTTGTGATGCTCTGGCCGAGTTCTTGGCGGTGGAGGAGGATTTGTGTCGCGCGCTCGAGATCTCCACATGCTATTGCTAAACAATGTTTGATCTATAAATGAAAATATGCGTTAAAGATGAATGTTGGTTCCATTTATCGATCAAAGCAAAGAATACAGAGTAATAATCAAGAATCTAAAGAAAAACAAACAAAAATATTACTTTAACTTCTTTTATGTTTTAAATGAAAGACTTAACAAAAAAGAAAAACTTTTGTTTCCCCATTGCTCCTTGATAAAAAAACAAGTTTCCCTCACCTCTAGAGTGCAAACATGTGGAAACATATCCTGTAAAGAGTCAACTTCCTCGCCGAAATCCCCAAATGATGAGTCCGAACCCCCATCGCTGACCTCGCTGATCTTATGAACGCGTTTCGGTGGCTCCATCTCTTCGACTTCGTTCTGCTTCGATGGTTTGACGATCGGCAATATCTCCGGCATCGATAGTTCAATCAAACTAATATCCTTCTCGCCCTTATGCAGTTTCGCTTCGTCCCGCAACTTCGCTTCCAATTCGAACATCCAGGAACACACCGTGGCGTGATTGAGCGACTCGAATTCGGGAAAGTACGCAGACATCATTTCACAAAAACCTTCAACATCGAACACCGGATCGGAGCTGACATCTTCGAGTATTGCCACCACGTATGAAAGAACAATCTCATCGATGAGAGCTAGGTCAGCGTTGGGTATATTTGCATTCACAAATTCAAAGAGGGAATCTTTGATTATCGTTTCTTGATCAGCGAGAGTCTTCTTTGAACTCATTCTTGTGATTTTTCAATTTTTTACGTTAACAAAAAATCTCTATAAGAAAACAGAGTATTGTTTTTGTTTTCATTGATCTTATCAACAAACAAAATATATAAACAAATGAACTAACCACTGTTTATTGAGTTGTCCCAGTCTTCTATGTAGGGTAAATTAATACACGGCCGTTGCAATCACAAATCTTTGACTAATGTAAACATCGTAAACATGTAGGTGATAATCGAGTTGGCCGAATCGGAAAACTTTGCTGAGACGTTTTTGATATTAATTTTGAGTGACAAGTTTTCAGTTGTAGTTTGTTATAGGTTCGGCCTGCTGATAGCCGCCGCAAAACGCAATCAATAACAACAATAAGCTTTTGTTATTTTGGGTGGGGATGTTGCAAGTTGACAGACTCAGCAGCACAATTTTTTTGACAGTTTAGTGACACCTGTTTGACAATTTAGTACAGGCGCAAACCAACCACCGAATAGAAATCGACAGGAATGAATTTGTGCTAAAAGCGGTAAAATTAAAAATAGAAATAAGTTCTTTTCAATAGGCGCATTTATTTGTAGTAACTTTTCTGTCGAGTTAAAGTTGCTATTCAAAGGTAAAATCACAACTGCGCATGCTTTCACCTTGTCTACCCGTCTCTGAGGGATAGAAAAGTTGAACTTTTTAGGGAGAAATGGTATAAAAAAACAGCTTTAACTTTACCGGGTGCAAAAAATTAAACGCAAACCGCCTAATAAAACGAAACTAGACGCGACAAATATAAAGAGTATACCGTGCGATTATTTCATCGTCGAACATAGCATGTGCTATGTTCCTACGTACGATAAAATAAACGAGTCAAACTCATGGCAACGGGGATTTGTATTGCTAACGACAGGGCAGTGGCGATGCACGCAGCACGATTAAAGTAATTTGTATGATCATGCCGTTACAGTCAGTTGTCAATTTTGTTCCTTGTCCTAATTTGAATTGATTGTTCACAAATTCTTCATCAATCATGTACGCAACCGAAGAAAAGGTAGAAATAATAAAAATGTAC